>JAHWFP010237561.1:118055-136815 GCA_023313725.1 Lithobius niger
CTAATTTTCTTAATATTGTGTAAAATGCTGATATTTTCTGTCATTCTTTTTGTATTTAGGAGGGTTTAAAAAAGACCTTTTGCGCATTTTATCTACAATTTTAGAAAGACCCATTGCAACGTTCAAACACAGCGATTTGGTTTCAAGGACGGAATCACTTGTATGTTGCTGCATGTCTAGGGGCTTTAGCAGCAAGTGATGCTTATTAAAACCTCCAGCAGGGTTGTGGCCTGTGGTGAGTCTTGTTGTCCTGCGCTAGAAGTGTTAGCTTCCATCATCAAAGTTGTTCTCCCGATTCATTCCATGGGCTCAATATTTACACTGTTCCCGAAGAATAGAGGATGGGATGACGTAATTCGTAATCCGGACGGCATCATTGGTCAGCGTCTTGGCGCTGCCGAATGCTTTCGGTTAGCAACAGCATGTGGGTTCGGGTGTCGTGCAACCGTTCTCCTCCCTTGGGCACCGGATGCAGTACCCGAGATGTGAGGCTGCCCTAACGGAAACCTTCCCCCTACGCAGCTGAGTGTTTGTTGAAGGAAAGAAGAGTAAACCCCCCGAACACCTAAGCACTGCCAAATAACAATCATCCGTCTATATATTTAAGGCTTCAGTCTTTATATAACACTTCAGTCTTTTCTAAACCACAATAAATACCAAAATAATAAATTTCAACTTTTTAACAAGTCGAAAGTGCACAGTAAAGGTGATATTTTGCTATTCCGAATAAAACCTTTTTAGGCCAAAACGACTAAAATTCAGCTAAAAGCTACGTCATAATAATAAGAACATGAACAGCAAAGCCATCACAGAACCTGGAACTTTGTACATGCAGGCAAAGCTACATGAAATCAGTAAATAAAATTTGGAAAAGAAAAAAAATGGAGATAGGACTCACGTCGGGTCGTGCTGCAGATAGCATTGACGAGAACTTTAATATTTTCTAACATACTTCCGTACTAGTTCCATTCTGCCAGTCTAAAGGCGCGTTTACGCAACGACACGCCTTTGCGTTCTCGCAGCTAGAAGCTACAAATCATCAGAAATTCCAACATGACACCAGTTTTAGCTTTGCCGTCTCGCAACGAAAACAGTCAATAATGCGAGTTCAGAAGCGAGTGCGATAATTGTTTCGTCGGGAGAAATTCTTTATCTTATTGTCACGGATTAGAAGACGGCAAGCATTTACTCCAACGATGTGGGATTTAGCCAATCCAGGTAACGTCATTCCTTTGCCATCGCAATTAAATTCTAGCTCGAGGATTGAAAGGTGAGTCGTTTCGTAAACGCGCCCTGACACCACCCGGCGAAAGTAAACCCAAACAAGTTGGCCAGACAAAACCTTTTAAAGCTTCAGGACCCCCACACAGGTGTATCGAGGAAAGCCAGGTTTTAGAGATAGCTAAATAGCAACTACCCTTTCCCTATTCTCGTCCTCACCCTTTCCTTTCGAGCATTTGCTAAAGGCCGATTACGGACGCTCGTTCCTCCCTCCTACGCGATATAGCCCGCTCGCTCACATCCAAAGTCGTAGAGAGCGCGTCCGTCCGCTCCGATTATTCCAATGGAGTCGTTGGGGCGAAGGAGATTTGCGTGTGTTTGCACTCCGATTACGAGAGGGGGCCTCCTGGCGGGAGGGCAAGCAACTCGCTTCTTCTCCTGCTCCTTCTTCCTTTATTCAATGTCCTCAGCCAGTGAAGGAGGGCTGATTCTGATTGTCAGGCCTTTATGAGGCAAGCAACACAAAAAGTAAAATCCCCAGGTTTAAATTTTTGCGGGTTCGTTGTTGCGTTATGTGTTGAACAAGGTGGATGACAAGAAAGTATTGGAACAATCTATTTCATACCCGAAAGGAGAGTGAAACGCAATTCATACGAGACATGTTCGGACGTGGGCAAATTTCAGCGAGCTCGTAAACGTTTCGATTCGTTAGGGCGCGTTCAGGCAACAACGACTCGCTTTTACATTCTCACGGCTAGAATTTAATCGCGATTGCCAAAGTGTCATTGCCATGGTAAGAACGCTACCTGGATTAGCTCAATCCGACATCGTTTGAGTAAATGCTTGCAGTCGTATCATCCGTTACAATATGATGAAGAAATCCTCCTGACCAAACCATTTTCCAGTCGCTTCTGAACTCACGTTTTTGACTGTTTTCGTTGCGAGGTGGCAGAGCTGTTAGCTTCTAGCTGCGAGAATGCAAAGGCGAGCCGTTGGATAAACGCACCCTTCTACGTTAATATGACCAGTGGAATTAGGCACTAACACGTGCTTGCTACCAATACCATAATTTAACAAGAAAAGTGTAAGTAATAAATCCCGAATGTGCATTTAATGAAAATATGAATGAATATTATCCATAATGTAGGTATCCACCCCATGCCCGCAGCGTACCTGCGAAACTCCTCCTTCGACCATATCTCAGCAAGCCTTCAGCAAAGGATGCTTTACTGCAATCTGCCTCTGATCCCAGAGGGAATGCTATTGTGACTACAGGGGCATGTCCCATCGCCTCTCGCGCGCGTTCCATGGATACACTCTATACATACAATGAAAAGGGTGAAACCAGCTAGAATCTTTATCGAAACCACTTCCACAGCGGCTCCAAGCGCGTCCACCATCGACCTGTATACGTTGGTTGTACTATCTCCGTTGGTGTAAAAGGTAAATTAAGGTCGCTGTTTCTCGAAAATAAGGTCAGTTTTTTTTCCAAATTTACCTAACCTAACCTAACCTAAACTAACCACATAACACCAGAAACCGCAACTAAAATCTTAAACCTTTCTAAACCTCACGCGCCGGAATCTAGATAGGCCGGCCATCTTGCTCGGAGCTTCTGCGGTAGTGGACCCTCTTTATCGTATATAGAACAATCCGTTTTTTTTAATAATCACTATTATAATTACTGGAACTCGCACTGAACGTCTTAACACATTTCTCACGTTATAAGGCATTATTTGTACCACTAGGTTGTCCAGGTCGATCTGAGAAGCTCGTCAGTTTTTGCGATCCCAGTCACTTCCGGTAATGACCGGGGCTTTTACCTCGATGCTAAAACGCTTCTCAGGTCGCTCTGGACAATGTACGAGTACAAAAAATGACTTCGAACGTGAGACAAGTTATCAATAAAGATGTGCAGCGCGAGTTCCATTGACAATAATAGCGCGTAAGCGTAAAATTTAATAACGCACAATTGTCCTACGAAGGTTTCTGGGGGGTATACCCGCGCGCGCGAGGGACGACGGGACAACAAGCCCCTGTGACTGTGACAATACTCTAGCCTTTGTAAAACAACAATGTAATCTCATGTATTACCATGGAAACCATTATAAAACTCGTCCCCTATGTTAGTTTGTTACAGCTTCCATTTACATCATTCCAGACCACTCAATATCCGGCGCAGTAAGTCTTGTTTATATTTCGCTCAACTAATTAGCATTCTTTTCCCCCAATTCTACCTAGCCCCAACATAAGTCAGCAAGTCCCGAACTCTCACTTAATTCATCCTCCATCACATTTGTGGCGATTGTAGGATATTCTAGATTTTGCGGGCGAGCGTTATCTACAATATAATCGTCATTTCTTCCTTTACCACTATATTACTACCACCTGATGTATATTAACCGCTCTACGTTGCTTTCCCAATCCTGGTTCCTGCAGTAATTAAGTACTTGGTGCTGGTGAGTTACAACCATTCTTGCAATAATATTTCTACAAATTCACCTAAACTTTGAACCAAGTTAAACAAGCGATCCTTTTCTTGGTAATTATAGAGGGCATGGAAACACCAACTATTACCCCCTCCCCCACACCCCCGCCAAATGTGCTGCTCATGTCTGAAAGGTTGGGTTTGAGTTTGAACCACATTGAAAAGCATCTACAATACGGAGAACGTGCACCTACCAAGTTATGTTATGATATTTTCGGCGTCTTTGATTTTGTCCGAAAAAAACTGTCCTCGTTCGTAAACTTCTACATCCTGTATCGCAGTAAATATTCATTTTCGGATATGGGTTCACTATGAATAGTTACTTGTTTCCACGCTCTCTATTCCCATCCAACGTTTGGCAGTACATTCATGGGACGCCCTGTGCAGGCTACTAGCAGGACCACGTGCACGCACGGAAGGGACGAATTTCCAGCCCTTATCCTCTCCTTGTTTGGGGACTGAAAGCAAGCACCTGTAAGTTCTACGTACAGTTTATCCACTTGAAACAGTGAAATGCGTAACAATTGTTTGAGCTGATGTTTAACAATACGCGAGTTAACACTGTCTCAATATTATCACTGCTTAAAGCAGTGAAACTTGGTTGTCACTTTCGGGGTTTTTGTATGTTGTATTCTGAAAACGTATTTCCATACCTCTAACAAACTGCTGTAACATCTTTTTTTTAAGAAGGTGATAACGAAAAAGAATGAGGAGGGGAGGGAACGGCACGGTGTTTATGCTGAACACTGTTATGCCCGAATTAATTTTGGTGTTTTTTTTTCAAGTCTCATTAGATCAGTCGTGGAATTCGCACCGGCATTCACTTGGTTTGGTGACGAAGATGTTGAGCACCGGGCTGTTACTTCTCGCTTTGCTCGGGGTCCGGGACCACCTCACAAAGCTCGAGGCGTACCTGGGGACTTACTTTTTCCTCATATTGTAGGCCTACTTCTTCATTTGAAGGACTTAAGGTAAAGTTCAAAATTTCAACATACTCAAAAAAATTTAGAAGCAACTAGCGAAACTGTACGCTAGAATGTACGATTTGACAGTAAGAACAAATAAAACAAAAAAAAACCACCTTTATGAATTTAGGTTCAGTAGTAGTTGGAGCACTCTGACGAATCAGATGCGTATAAGGGGTTTACTGTTATCCTGACGGAAGAAATCGGGGTTTTTTTCCGCTGAAGGCCCGGAGTTTTTGGTAAGGGGGGGTTGGGGGCATGGTCGTCTCCGTACGCATCAACAAAACGCTGAATTTTCGTTACGTCGAAAAGCTCCGCCAGAACGACAGCATCGGCTTCTCTGCACGACGGCGTTGTTGCTGAAATCCGCGAGTTGCCCCGCAAGCGAATTCACCGTCAAAACTAATTACTCGTATGAAAAATGGCGTGCAATAAAATTGTCTGAAATATTTATGACTAAGAGTACATAATTGCCTCTAAGTACCCCTCGTTTGCCCTGGCCGCAAAGTGAATATTTTATCAATAGCAATGATAAGGTAGGAATTACACATTCAACGAAGAACTAGAGTTTCGCTTTTGATAATGTTAGTTCTTAAATAAAGAGCGAAGCAACGTAAAAATGAACACGTTATCTCCGGCTTTCATACGATAAGAATTTCCTTTTACTATCTTTTCATTTTATATGCAACGATTTAGTATAAAAATGTAATCCACTGAAGACTTATTAAGCAAAAGATGTCACCAGAGGACTCGTAGCTTCAAAAATTATATAAGTTCTCACTATTGTTGTTGTAATGACATGAGTAAATAGTATTTTTGGAAGGTAAATCGGAAATAAGCCATCAGCAAACAATCGTATACTGGAAATAACCGTACAGTAATCCACCTGTATGTGTAACTACTCAGGGAATGGACGATTGAATTCAAGATTTACTCGAGCACAATTCAACTCCTTACTGAACAGGTAGGGGTTCTGTACATATATACATTAGGCACTGAATCGGGTTGCAGGCTGTTTCAGCCCTAGTTAGTCTGAGAACCTTGTGCGTTGTTCCTATGGCGAAGCCTTGGTCCAGCCGGCTTTTATACCTGCTGGAGCCGTGGATTCCTGACAAGGTTTTACGTCAAGTGACTGGCTGACTACAGCGATCCGGTTCCAGCGGGTTGAACAGTTGGACTCGCTCGTTGCCTTCCTGCAGGGCGCTTGGCCAATTCTTGTGTTAGGCGGCATGTGGACGGGCGTGCTGCAGCTCACGTAATGACAAGGTGCACCGCAAAGTGTTGGCTTCGTGTTGCATCTTGCCATCCATGTAAACAGCTGGTTCCGTACGCACTTATCAACGGGACTTAAACTGTTCGGTGTTTTGTAGTGCGATTTATATTTTTTTGAATGTTGATCTTCATGGATAAAAGTCCATCCCAGATGACCCATAAAAATCTTGTCAGGCCACAAACCAAACTGCATAAAAACACTTATGTAAACGTGACGACACAATGTTTGCTTAAACAACACAGCTATGAAGGCAAACTTTCTACTTACCCCAAAAGTTTTCATTTCGAAAGTTAGGGACCGTGCGATAAATTAGTTATACCACCCGTGTAACGTGCTATTTACGAATAGCAAGGCGCCCATGAGCAAACACTCAGGATGCACCTTGTAGTTACAAAAGCTGCTTGGCGTCCTATCAACTTTCGTCTACAACGGAACTTGGCCGAACGCCAACAGCCGGGTAACGAGCCTGCTCTATTGTTCAAACCAGTTAGAGCCGGCTCCTACCTGTTAGCGGTTGCGGAACGTAAAGCCTCAGGCTACTTCTATTGGTCAGCCCCGCGTATAAATACGAGGGCCTGGACCATGAGAAGGCACTTGGTGTGGGGCAGGCAACTCGAAAGATAAGACCAAGCTCCTAAACATGTATTTTATGCCTAATATGTGTTCTCAGTGCATAGTCCCCTAGCTATGCAGTAAGGAGTAAATTGGCTTCGAGATTATTCTTGACTTCAATCGTATACTTCCCTGAGTACGTCACACCCAGGGCGAACGGTAACGGATTTATGAGCCGATTGGCGATATCCCTTACATGGCCGATCCGCAAGAACTACGTCAAGATGACGTCGAGACCGAATTAGCACAAGAAAAATGCGCCAAAGAACAATCAGTTACAAATGTAACTGATGTTTTCGTGTCCTTCATTCTCCACGACCCCGTCAAAAAAAATTAAGTTTTACACTGCGCATGCGTAAGGGAACGTCTGTCCAGTCGCCCATGCAACTACAAATTCCTAGACCCTCCACAGATTCTTTTACCTAAATAAAATGATACCGTACTCAAATACACTACGAGCGCAACGTATAAGATTGCATTCCACCAGTGCACAAAACAGACCGCCAAACCCCTTAGCTACAAAATACACCCAACCATTCAGCCGAGCCACCGAAGTGGCTTGTTGACAGATCTCGCTGAGTCAATACCGTTAACGATCGCGTGCCAACTTCAACCCTTTGTGGTCGCCAGCCTAGTTAGCTGCTTCGTCAAGAACTCTGTAGAAGAAGCCGTAATGGCGCAGAGGCAATAATGAACGTGTAAAGACAAGAGGACCATTCGCCAATGCAGCTAATGTCCCCCTACCCCTACTGCACCCCCCCCCCTCCCAAAAGAATAAAATGACATTTGGCCCAAGTGTTGGCGTCCATCCGCCTTCAAGTTCTATGGTAATGGCTTGGGGACCTTATCTCCGTAGCGGGTAATTACAACCCGGCCTTAATGGAGACCCCGGCTGCAAAGGAGCACGGCCCAGTCGACGGTAATTGGCTACCTTCAGGCTGCCTTTTGAAAAGAAATGGAGTCTGAAAAGGATGGACGGGGGGGGGGGGGAGTGAATGGGATTGTGGGCCGAGGAGATAGCCTCTCAGGATTTAAAAGGAAAAGAGCGAAGATGTACAGACATCCGACTACGTATCGGATGTGGCAAAGCCGTGTTTTAATAGGCACAAAATCGTGCCATACTGGGTAAAAAAAAAAAAAGCTTACCAATGACGAAAAAGAACCCCAAGATAATTTTAGTGACAGGATAAAAAAGCCACAGTCGCGCAATACATATAAAAATGGTTCTATTTCGGTGGTCACAACCACACATTCATCAGACCCACAGTTTCAAAACAGTCAAGTCACAAAAATCAGACAATTTTCCCGTAGATATTTACAGTTTATGTTTCATTATAAAAAAAAAAAAAACACAGTTCAACTGGCCTAAAGTGTTTTTTAGTTCGGTATGGTATCCCAAAATGTTAAAAGACTTTACTTGTCCATGATTAAAAACAGGCTTACACTGGTTTATTGCAGGAGCAGGAAATGCAGCAGTCACCATTTTGTTTCGAACCCTTCTCTGCTACTTACGAAATTAAAACGGCAGGTAAAAACTAGGCCTAAAAGCTAACACACTTTTAACCTGCAATTGTGATGGTTATTAACTTTTAAATTATATATCAGAGTTCGCTGTTGCAGTGCGTGTAGGGGTGTGTCCCTCAACAGTGGTGGTAGTGGACACAGAAGACCGGTTGCGACTACGTAGTCGCTGCTCCCGCTCGTTTAGTAGTGACAGTCTTCTGAACGTCTCTCGTTTCGAGGCAATCATGTGGACTGAGCAATGGCTTGATGTGTTGATCACTCCATAGGAAGTGTTCGATGAAAGTGCCGATGCGTGTTCTTAGACTAAGGCATAAAAAAAAACATGCGCCACGAAAAAAAAAAAACCATGCGTGTGCTCCTGAGAACCACTTAATTATTTTTAGTGGCCTTATGGATCGTCATGACTTTTTATACATGACGTGGCTTGACAAAACAAGCATTGATATTATTACTGGGGACATCCAACCATTCCCATCTTCAAATAAAATACGTAACGTATATGATTGGTAAAGCACAACAGCACTTAAAACAGATGCAATTTTCTGAATTGTACCTTTGATTATTTTAATTAAAAATTCACCAATTTTTATCCGTGTACATTTTCACAGGTAAAATGAAACTTCAATCATGTAACCCCTTTTTTTACGGCATACTTGACGTTTTTGTTTGTAATCCGTGTACCTTTTTTACGGCTATGGTGTCGCGCTATAAAGGTTTATACATGCAGTCGATTGTAGCATGCACGAAGAATGGATCTGGAGTTTGCTGAGTGGCATTGTTCCCTAAATACAATGGTTAAAACAACGTAAAACAATCAAAATGATCGTTAGGGTCCCGTAACTCCGGAATGGATCGACCAATTGAAAAAGTGGTCCCTGTAAGGTTGAAGCCCAGGGAAATTTCTGGCTCAAATCATGTTCCCATCTTCAAATAAAATACAACGCAATACACAGCTTAGTTGTCCAACTGTACATTTCTAAATTGTTCTAGGAATGTATGGAATCATATAATTTGTGGAGAACAATGGTTTTCAGGATGACGGTTGTTTTTTTTCCCAAGTGGATACGGCATCGGGTACGTGAGTAAATGGGCGAAAGCTCCTGTTTTAATCTATTTTTTATATTGTGATTAGGCAGAGCTTTTAGAATGAAAAAATTTTTTTTTCTGTTTTTTTCTGTATTCTGTATATATGGACCATCCTCGTAGATATATGGCATGAAAAAAAATCGAAAAAATACAAATAAGGCCACGAAAACATTTTTTTTTTTGTCTCTTTGTCAATATCTGATATTTATTTAACATTATTTTATCGTTACAAATTAAAATTTAGTGTAAGATATATATATTTATTTTGTATGGTGTTAACTGATTTGACATAGCAAAAAGTTTTTGTAAAAGCCTGCAACGAGCAAATTGTGTAGTATAATCAAATGTGGATGCTTAGTGCCTGTGGAAGGCAAGGTCCTTTTATCATTAATAAACACACACAAAAAAAAAATTTCCGGCACGCTCCGATTTGAAAATAAATTGGAAACCACATTTTTTTCCCTACATACGACAGGAGGGACTTCGGGTCATTTCTGACCGATAACGCGGATTCATCAATGTCACGCCTGAAAAACCTATTTATTTTACTCAATCCAATTTATTAAAAAAAAAAAAGAAGAAAAACAGAAAGAGAAAAAAGCTAGCAAAACCACCAGTTCGTCAAGCTTTGTTTTGTTCAAATAAATAAACCTAAGGAAAAAGGGTAAAAAAAAAAAAAAAGAAGCTAGGAGAAAAAGAAGAACAAAAAAAGAAAAACTCGACAACAGAAATGCTAGAAGGAAACGAGACAGAAGAGAAAAATTCAATTTCCTTTTGTCGCAGAGTTGAAGTTGGTTGGAAGAAAACGAATGAATGTGAAAAAAAATCAAAAAAAAAAAAATCTAAAACACAGTCCCGTCCGAGAGAAGGCACAATCAATATCGCGTTGCTGTCAACTATGCAGGCTCTAGACTTCCACGGAACGTTACGGCACTTTTTTTTCTGTCACTTCGTTCGTAAAAGTGTGAACTCGTTGCGAAATCTTGCTGACTGCATAAACGAAACACGCGGAAAAAGAATAAGAGTGAATATAAATCAGAAGGCGGTCTCTCCGTCGGTCTCTGTCATGGGGCCAGATAGGAGCCAGTTACCATGGCAACCAACAGCCCGGCAGGCAGGAGACGAGCCAAGCTTAATAAGCCACTGCCATCAACATCGTTAGAGAGCAAAATATAATTTTATTGTGGAGCCCCCCCCCCCCCCCCCATAAGCACGTACAACCAAAGCGAAGTTTGAACACACCAAACGCTTCGTGAATATGCAAATTGTATTCTGTTATCCTTTTCCAACAGTGCCCGAGTGCGTACGGTACCTAAACTTGTAAAATGAATTATGACAGAATTATGCAAATGAAAGTCAGTGCAAACAAGTAGGCGTAAGTGGGTTTAATCTGGTTGTCCTTTCACCCTCTACGGAAATCTAATTATGGGAAGCTTTCATCTTTCGATATCAAATCGAATAACGACCACGGAAACTAGGCAAACGAAAGTCTGCGTTCGTATTATGCGCGAATTGTTTATTCTAGCTTCTGCGAATTTAATTTTAAGTATAAAATATTCAAGCCCATTCCGTAAACCCGTCAACAAAATAAAACTTGCACTCTTTAAATTTCGTATTTTTTCTTCGCTCATCACAGCAAATTTTCATTCCTTTTGATCTCTTTTTTTTTTTAATTTGTGTCATTATGTAGTTTGCATTTTTCCCTGCGTATTTACCAGTTGTTTTTTTTTACCATGAATTGACTCAGCTAATGAGGTTGCCACATGCTGTGCTTTTTCTTAATTGTTAATTAAAAAAAGTTCCTCAGTCAGTAATTTCAGAAAGTTAAACGAAAAAAGCTATTCTAGACGCACGCTAGTATGTCGCCGCCAAGTAACAGTAGATCATCCCATTGTAGACATCCGATTGTTAAAAATTGATTGTTAATGATAAAAAGGCGGCTCATTAGCAGACATGTGTCTGTTAACTGTTAGCAACAGAAAGCATATTTTGGCATGTTGAGGATAAATCCCAATGCGACAGAAATGTTTCAAATTGTGGAAAATGTAAGGGGAAGGGTCAGAGATTAAGAAAAACTAAAATTTAAAGGATGAGTGTCCACCAATCATAGAGAAAAAGATGCGTCAATAACGTTGTTTTTTTGTTACTGTCTAGCTAGCTAGCTAGCTTTTTCCCATGTTAAATCCCATAGACTTTTTGCTCATGGCTAGCACAAAATTGCGAAGGCTTTCGTACCTGAATTTTTGCACACGGATGCATAGTGATCTGAGGATGGTCCTTTTGTTGGTTTGGGGGTTGTAGGGGTCAGGACAAATGCGTCGGAGGGTTTTGAAATTTGCCACCGGCGAATTTAAATTTCGTTTCTTTTCCAATTGCAACCAAAGATTTTAAGCAACAATGGCTTGAACAATCAAGACTGGTCCTTAGATTTATTGTAAAAGCCTGGACGAACTAAAAACTGAACTGTAACGAAGGACAAAATAAAGAAACATTAACGTTGTCGTGGATTGCGTAAGAATAAAGGGATGCACGTTAGATGATGGTTACGTAACAATACGAGCATACACGAGCTAATGGTTTTTTTTTTGTTAATAACCCCAAAAAAAATACTTCGCGTTCTGCTGTTTTAGTAACAGCGACCTTCGGGGGTTTCTTGCACGACTAAATGTGAACGAAATCTTGAAAAATTAAGGGGAAGTTGCAGGGATAAACAAAACAACTGAAGAGGATGCGCTGATTGAGTGAGCAAAGCGAACGAAATCAGCGATTGTTAGTCAGTGTGTGCAAAAATGAGATTGAAGCATCCTAAACAGACGGTGTAACCTTCTGTACGTTCACAGTCCTATGAAAGTTGTGATATCCACCCAAAACCGTTGGATATCCACTCCGTTGCCATGGAGCAGCCGAAGTCTGCGCATGCGTTGAGCAAGTTAGTTCGTATAGCGACCAGCGGTGATTTGGAGCTATTACCATGCCGACCTCGCTTGCTAGCCCGTAGAAGCTTGGTTCAAAGAAACCAAGCTTCAATAACCTTTAATTGAGATAAAATGGGGTAAATGTTACATTCGGTAAATGTTAAATTCACTTTAGTACTGTATTCACTAGTACAATTCTGGTATTTTCGACACTAAGGTGAGACACACTCGCCTAATGAAAATAGTCCTTTCCACTCAATCTCGAAAATTAGAGTTTAAACTTCATAAGCCACGAGTACAAAACTTGGACTGTTTTATAGAGGATGACGGGATTATAGAGCAGTTGCACTAAAAAAAGTGTATCCATCGATCTCGAATTATGCTCACTCAGTCAGTAGGCAAAGACGTTGGTGCATAAATTTGATGCTGAATGTAGTTTACGCTAGGTATGATTTCCCTTTCGGTACGTTGACTACAAGTTAAAAGGACGAAAAACTCACGAAGCCGTAAAACGCTAGTTTACAAACAATCAGTAATGCCGCGTACACACGTTACGTTATGTATCAGCATAGTTGCCGCGTGTCATCAGTGTTATTTCTTATCGTATCAGAAGTTGGTAAAACGTTGATATATTTTGACCAACGCATCAAAGAGATGAAACCACACTGGTGGGAGCAAATGTGGGCGAAAACACTATCGATCGCACATTGGGCACAATTATAGAAGATATCTCGCTTATCGCAGTAGTGTGTCAGGCCGCATTTATGCAACGACCCACCTTTGCATTCTCGCAGCTAGTAGCTTGAAATCGTCTGAAATTGCAACATGGCGGCGGTTTTATGTCTGCCGCCTCGCAATGAAGACACTTAATAGTGCGAGTTCAGAAGCGACTGTGTAAATTTCGTCAGGAGGAATTCTTTATCATATTGTCACGGATTATAAGACTTAAAGCATTTACTCAAACGACGTCGGATTTAGCTAATCCAGATAGCGTTGTTACCATGGCAACGGCAACTTTGCCAATTCTCGCTGCGAGAATGCAAAAGCGAGTTGTTGCATAAATGCGCCCTCAGTCTTTGCAACGCTACGGCGAGTATAGAGCAGAGACATTTGCCGCCATATTGGCTACAGTATGGGTTTTGGAGGGCATAACTACAAGGTGCACTACATAAAAATGGAGGGAAAAACAACGGAAGAGCGGATTTCTTAGCCTTAGAATAACGTTGTTTTCTCCAACAACAAAAATCGCGCGTTTTAGTTCTAAGAAATCACTCTTCACAGCATCGGCTTCAGTATGACACCCTTCTGTTTCTCACTGCAGTGCCCTTGCAGCTAACCCATTAAGGCTTCAGCATAGAGTTATACACAATAATACTACGTCGTGTCACTGCTCTATACGATACGAGGGCAATAACAAGTGAGTAAACGGCTTCAGAACCGTTCATACTTCTTTTTGTTCTTGCGTTCTACTTCAAAGACTGTCAGCCATTTTGAAAAACCCATACTACACCAATAGAGCAGTGACGTAACGTAGTATCATTGTGTATAACTGTATGGCGGAGCCAGTAACTGGGTTAGATACAAGGGGCACTGGAGGGCGAAAAGAAGATCGTCGTACTGAAGCCAATGCTATTAGTAGTCCTGGGGCATATGTCGTGCCGTGGGATTTTTTGTGATGAAATTGAATGACCACCTGGAATACATTCCTCATATGCTCTGCAGTCATGCCTTACCAGGTGTTTTGCTTGAATTTGTGGCAAAAGACGTGTGACGTCATAAATCCAAGATGGCGGCCGCTCCAGACACATACGGAAATAATCGGACGTAACTCCTTTCAGAGTTGCCCAAAGAGAATTTTGTACTTAACTTTTTATGTTCGCAATAAAATTCTGAACAAAAAAGGTTATTATGAATTTCGTGATATCTCCTACCGTTTCGGAGTTATAACCGAAATCTTATATATTTAACACTTTTAAAGAACACTAGCCAGTTCCCGCATACCTGAGCGAAATACTGTAGTGGGCAGTATGAAATGAAAAGGATGCCGACTGCCCCCTGCTTCCTCCTCCGAACCCCCTTGCGACCTACCCAGTTGTATGGTCCGATTTTCCTCCATGACCCCCCCCCAACCCTTTCTCGTCCCGCTCCACCTCCCCGGTCCCCGACCCAAATTCCCCTATTGAGTCGTCTGAATATCCACATCCCTTCCCCCCCCCCTCCATTTTAACCCCTGCTGATTTGTTTTCTTATGGAAGTAAATGTCTTTTTTCAATGGAGGACGATCAATTGCCCGTTTCTCCCTGCTGATACCAAGCGCAATAAATCCAACAACAGTCGTGCATGCAGTGATTGTTACTGAACCAACTTTGAAACTCTTCAAGTCTGCTCTAAGAGGTAGCATTATTAAAGCAATATTTCGATTGTTACCGATTGTTACAGGCCACACTCGTATGTTTGACATTGTCGGTCGCTCGCCCTCTTTCATTATAGTGCATAATGATGAATTTGCTTGCCCATCCTAAGCGTATTATGTATATATAGATTTATGTTGTAAAATAACATTTATTGCACATATACACAATTAAAAGTTATTACTTACTCATTAATAATTAAATTTTTAAAGTTCAACACTCAAAAGCAAGCTGTTCTCGCCAACACAAAACAAAACTATTACAAAGTTGTATAGATTTCCAACACAAATTTAAATTTTCCAACACAAATTTAAAGGACTTCATCACAATCGTCGTCATCTGCGATATAATCAATATCTTGGTCCTCATTTTCGCACAGATATTCATCGCCGCCACAGACACACAGCTCTGTGGATGCCAGAGTTTAAGCTCTGCATTTACAGGGTACATTACATTTCCCTTTCACACAGGAACAACGTATTAGTAGAAGAATCGATTCAGGTACACATTAGATAGTACACATATTTGGGAAATAGGTGTGGACTCTCATTTCCCATCCAAATTCAGATGGTGGTGACAAAGTAGGGTGTTGCAGATCAGCACGACGTCATTCCATAACCAGGTAATGTCATCTTAGAATATAAGGCGTCAGGGGTGCTCTTGTAGGCGGCAGATTTTCATTTTGCGTCTCTTTTTTTGGAAAATATCCACCAACGAAGCTCTCCAATGTCCGATATATTCGTCCCTTGTACATATACCTTACAAATGAACTTCAGTGACATTTATATCTTCATCCTTAAACTCTTCAACGCATCCAAGTTTCCCGAGAGCATCAATTACGTCCTTTCCTACCACTTTATATACTTTCCAAAAGGATGGTTTTTCCCTTTTTAGCGAGGGCACCTGTGACATCACATCCTGACAGTGCGTGGAGGCCTAATATTCCTTTGACCTTTTCTGGCCCTATGGCAGACTATACTCTGTTTAGATCAATCATTCTACGGTTTGGTCCCACACCAGTGACAAACATGCTGTCATGTGGTAACGACTTTGACCACCACAATGCCAGCAGAAACACATCGGTGTCAGGTGAACATATATGGAGGGTATAGTTGTTCCTTGGCGAGTTGCATACAGGCGATGCAATATTAATTTGGTATTTGCCTCTTTGTGACTATTTTGAAGCTCGCTTACGTCATTTGCTGACGAAGATTTTGCTTCAGTCCTCCAGCTTACTATTAGTTACCTTTCAGGTTTACGTGCATGTAACAGAGCCTTCTCTGAAAGATACTGTTAACTGGTCCTTTGTTTTACTGTGTGAGAGCAGGATCTTCATCTGTACATTTGCAATTTTTGTGAGTCGGTATTTTGTACTCAATAGGCGTTACTTTGCTGACTCTTTTATTCCGAATGGCAGATTTAAGGGAATTATCCAGGTACGTGTCAAATACCAAATGAGTTACATTATATTATGTTAATAGAGTGTAATTTATTCTGTTGTTGAACTCCATTGCAAGATCGTGACATGTTTTAACGTGTGCTGATTTTTTCAATGGTTGTCGTTCAGCCATTCCGTCAAGAACAGCAACACAATAAGATTGCACATTCATATGCTCTTGTTCATTTGAGCTCTCCTCAAGCTCTGGCAAAGGAAACTGAGGGACGTCCTCAACTTGTGCTGGCTCTTGCTCTTCCAGTAACTTCATTAGTTTGCTTTTGCTTGTGGATAACATCAATGCTCCGTCTAAGTGATACATTGACCGAGGAACTGCAGAGAACTCTTATTTACTCAGCGATTCCTTTAAATCTATGTTAGTGCGGCTTCTTGATACAACTAGTAAACGTGTAAATAGTGAGGATCTCTTTTAGTTGTACTACGCTGTCTGCTATCTTAGTGATAACACATTTTCGTGCAGCTTTACGTAAATTTAGTTTCTCCTTCTTCATAGGTGCCCACAAGTTTGCACAATCTGTTTCAATGCGCTCCTTCTTGAAGGTGCTGTACATTTCACATCCCTTTTCTGAGATTCGTAATTGTCCCTTTGAATAGTTTCATTGAACACAGACTTTGTAGTTGTATTTATTAGTTCACTGCCTTCATATGCTGTAGGATTGGTTGATGTTGTGATTTCGTTTTAGATGCATTGCGCATCTTCATGCAGACGTTTCCTTTTGATCCTGTAAAATGGTGATGCTTTGCCTTCACATGGTCTGTAATTTTTTCGTTTCTGCAGAAATTCTTGTGAGCTCTGGAGATGTCAAAAAGAATCGTGTCAAAGCCATTTTCTTTTGTGTTATATTTACAAGTCCTCCAAGTACTTTCATAGCTCTGTTTTCGTGTTCTAGAGCTTCATCTGAGCCCAAAGCACTCTACGTTGCCACCACCATCTGAATTTGGATGGGAAATGAGAGACCACACCTATTTCCCAATTATGTGTATGCTCCAATGTGCACCTGAATCGATTCTTCAACTAATACGGTGTTCCTGTGTGAAAGGGAAATGTAATGTACCCTGTAAATGCAGAGCTCAAACTCTGGCATCCACAGAGCTGTGTGTCTGTGGCGGCGATGAAGATCTGTGCGAAAATGAGGACAAAGACATTGATTATATCGCAGATGACGAGGATTGTGATGAAAACCTTTAAATTTGTGTTGGAAATCTATGCAACTTTGTAATAGATTTGTATTGTGTTGGCGAGAACAGCTTGCTTTTGAGTGTTGAACTTTAAAAATTGAAGTTAGACCCGTATTATTGAGTAAGTAATAACTTTTGATTGTGTATATGTGCAATAAATGTTATTTTACAACACAAGTTCTCTTGAAAAGTGTTAAATGTATAAGATTTCGGTTACAACTCCAAAACGGTACGAGATATTAAAAAATTCATAATAACCTTTTTTGTTCAGAATTTTATTGCGAACATAAAAGGTTCAGTACAAAATTCTTTTTGGGCAACCCTGAAAGGAGTTACGACCGATTATTTCCGTATGTGTCCGGAGCGGCCGCCATCTTGGATTTATGACGTCATACAGGCCTTCTGCCACAAATTCAAGCAAAACACCTGGTAAGGCATGACTGCAGAGCTATGAGTAATGTATTCCTGGTGGTCATTCAATTTCATCACGAAAAATCCCACGGAGCCATATTTCCGTACATATGCCCCAGGACTATAGACTGGATTTCTTAAGCCAATAACGCGCGAGTTTTGTTGTTGGAGAAAACAACGTTTTTTTAAGCCTAAGAAATCCACTCTAAAAAGCACTGTCTTGACTAGAAGTGCCGTTTTTCCCCTTACGTTTTAATCTAGTGCACCTTGTAGCTATGCCCTCCAAATGGTATATCGTAGCCAAAATGACGTCACATGACGCTGCTCCATAGAGCAGTGACAACATAGGCGCCGGAGCCGGGGGGGGGGGGGGGGAAGCGTGGCCCCACCACTTTTTGCTGAGGTCGGGCCCTCAGTTTTAATCAGGAGAAAGAAAGATTCTTCACGAGAAAGATTTAATCAAGAGAAAGAAAGATTCTTTTTAGTTAACTTTCATTTTAACGTTGGTTTGGCATTTTAATTCCTGTTTTTATTAATATATAAATACACTAGATTCGGAACAAAAGAATACAACGTGACGGGGTAGACGAATCGAACACGATAGGTTACGTTGCACTAAGCGAAACCACGTACAGAAAAAGCCGTATATTCAACGGTGCAGTTTCGGAAGTGTAAACTTGCGTTAGTATGTTAAATCTTCTGAAAAGTTGTTTTAATTGAGTAACAATGTGCTATCTTTATTCTATACATCTTATAATACGATCGGCAATGTTCACTAATTATTAAAATGTGATAAATATTGGTGTACAAAATCTGGCAATACTAAATCGCGTCCAACTCTACCTGGCTCATTTCTAATGCTATACACCCAATTTTGCGATCTTCCTCTACCCTTTACGTAATGTAAGGCTTCATCATAAAAAAAAATTTTGAAGAAAATAGCGAATTTAGATTTTTCCAATGATTTTTATGCCCCTCGGCTCGTTTTTTTGGGGGTGGGGAAGGGGGGGGGGGCGATGGATGGCTCTTGGTTCCTGTCCCGCCGCACCCTCATCCCCGTTATTTACGCAACTGCTGGCATTTGGCCCCCTCACTTTTTTAACGGTAGAGGCGCCCCTGAGTGACAATACGTTATATTATATATAATTTTATGCTGCAGCCAGTAATTGGGCTAGCTGCAAGGGGCACTGGATGAACATGGAGGGAAAAAAGAAAGGTA
>JAHWFP010237561.1:136825-178766 GCA_023313725.1 Lithobius niger
CAATGTCTCTGCGTCTGTCCCAAATCCCCGAGCGAGGGCGGGTCTGTCCGCGGGGCGCACGTGCGCGTCCTTGCCACTTCCACACACTCCTTGAACCATTAAAATAAATGTTGTCAGTCAATAATAGAGCGAGCGTGAGAACGAGCGAGTGAAAGGCAAAGCGGGTAGGCTGGTCGAGCGCCCGTCCAAGCGCGGGTCTGCAAGCGTCGCCCCGGGGATTGGATCACCCGAGGGGCCTCGTTACCGACGGACGAAGCAACGATACGACGACAACGGCAACCACAAGTGGCAGCCACCAAAAAGGGGAAAAGTCCCTTTGATTAGGACGGAAAGAAAAGGAATGGAAGGTGAAAAAAGCCAAGCGTAGCCAGCAACGATCAACACAACTGGAAACGAGGGAATGGCGTTCAAACACGACGAACTACTCGTTCAACATCGCATTCATTAAAAATGTACCAGCTGCTAAATGTTAATGTTAATTGCATTCATGTGTTACGCTTTGAAAGGCCGAACGTCAACTTCTGCTCACGCAGCTCTGATGTGATTCGTCATAATTAGAAGTCTTTCAGTTTCGACCGCTGTAAAATACAGAAGTTGATTTCAGTCTAAACTTGGGAGGTCAACACAGGAGTAGCTTCGTCATAAAAACATTATAGGACGCACGAGTTAAACTGTGACGTCACAGTCAGGCGCTTATGGTTGCGTTCACTTGTAAAGGGGCGTCCCCCATGATTAGCAGTGTTTAAAACTCCGCAGACAGGGCTGGCCTGTGGGCAACGAAATCAATTCCAACCGATCCCTTAAGGCTTAACTCACAATACGACTAAACACGGAAGAAGTCAGCATATACGCGATAGGAGAACAGCAGGCTTTTAGGGAGGCCTAGTTTTCAGCTGGGGCTCTGGAAATAAGTGAACTTAAAGGTACATTTCTCCCGGGTGGCTTTCCTGCACGACTCAGTTTTGCAACATTACTTCAGACGCGTGGAAATGTCGCAGAGGCATTCATTTTCCTATTTTTCCCCTCGTGAGAAAAGATTTTGCTACATTCACTTTCACCTATGCAAATGTTGCAAAGACTATTTCACGCAGGATGATCGAATATAGTGGGAGGTATGTCCTTTTAATTTGTTTCCATTGCTAATGCACGCGTTTTTTACTACAGCGGGGAATGCACTTTCAAGTCGACACAATATATTAACCCCTTCAGCGCCAGGACGTTCTCTAGAGGGGTATTTTTTTTTAGCTCCATGTGTAGCCTCGAGAGGTCGTAACGGGATTAAATATCGCATCCTCCTGGCTCACAGACCAAGGCCTGACAACTTGGCTGTGTTTTGCTCGTTTCTCTCGGATTAGCAGGTGAAGCTCGGAAACTTAGTGTTTTGCAGGGATTGCAAGGGTGGAAGGTCGTAACCCCTCTGATACTGGAAGGGTTAAATCATGAAAAGTGTTTTTGTTACGTCCTGAGAGAGCAAGAGAGAATTTTTAGGTGTTCAAGAAATCCCACGCCAACCAACTGCAATGCTTTCACGGATTACCCACGCTTTTTTTCGCTCCTTTTTAAGAGTTTCTTTATTCCAGAATTTGAATACCTGTTTTCAGGCTTCCTTACCATACCATAGGCTAGCTCCTACATCTTTTATAACCAAATACTAGTCCTATCATGGACGACTCATGCGTCTCAACCTCTTAACAACTCGAGCAGAGGCTTCACCGTGGTTACATGTTCCTAGCCTACCTTATTTTTTTTAATAACTAGTTTGATGTTGACATCTCTGATTTTTTCTGTTCTCACAAACACCAGAAGTTACAAACGGCTCCGTGGTGTGATTTCCTGTGATGCGGCCTCGTGAAGAAACACTCGCCACCGTTTCTTCACGGAGAGGGGTTGTCAAATCCTGGAATACCCTTCCTTCCCACGTTCTTTCCGCTCCACCTGTGACCTAATTCCGTTCTGTGACAAGAACGTGGGTAGGATGGAATTCCAGGATTCAAATCTTGATTTGATCGTCTTCTTCCATGCTGATTTATTCCCGTTCGTCATTTTTTTTTTTTTGGGGGGGGGGGGGGGTTTAATGGGAAGGGAAAACTCCCGAGTTTTCAACTCAGAGCCGACGTTCTTTTCTACTTATTTTTATTTCTAAGCAGTAAGAAAAATACTGTAATGGTCAAGGAAGGATGTCATCCGCTTGCAGCAACTCCAAAATTTAACCAAAGTTAAAAAAAAATATGCACTTGCAAAAATTGTAGGCCAAAAGGGCAACCGAATGAAAAAGCAAAGCAAAATACTAAGTGACGGTTTACATGTAATAAATTAAAAACATTTTATAAAACCTGTTAAAGCCATATTGATTAAATAAACTCATTTTAAACGTTTTAATGGATGACGAAGAAGCCACAAACACAGATAGCAGGAAATCCCAAACAGGATCAACACAGTTTGAAATACTTATTCAGTTCCTTCCAGCAGGTTGGAACTGATGGTATAGACGATTTGAAAGGGAAAAATTTGTCAGTTTTGATATCAGTAAGATATCAAATCAATATACACATAACAAGCTAATTTATATACGCAACGATGCTACGTATCGGGAAATTTGAAAACCAAACTTTGGGCTTTTAAAGTATTTGTCCGATCACTTGTTGAGTATGCGAGCCAGGTTTGGTCACCTAGTCTCTTGAAAGACATCGACCAAATCGAGTCTGTACAGAGGAATTTTACAATTTCTCTACCCGGTTTGAATAAACTATCCTATTTCCAACGCCTTAGCATATTTGGGTTTGACTCACTTGAGCCGAGAAGATTAAAGGCAGACTTAGACTTGATCGTAACATTTAAGACTGAGCACGGCTTGCTACCACATGATTTACCGCTGTTTGAATTCGGTACCAAATTCGTACCAGGAAAATTGCCTCAAGCTTGTGATCCCCAAATTTAAACTTAACTGTAAAAAGTTTTTTTTTTCCCTTTACGGTGATGCCAGTGTGGAATTCTTTTAACGACTGCATTGTCTTGGTTTACTCGGTAAACGTAAGAGACTGATCCGTGACTGCAGCCTTAAGCCATTTCTGTTGTAACCTGAATACTGTCCCTGATGTATTGTTGCTCAGAGTTGTGACTAGGGCGCCGCTTTTTTTCTACACCCTTTTCGTTTTGTTGTTTTAAGTATGTTTTTATACATTTTTGGTACTGTATTGCGGCTCTTATTCTGGGAACTATGTTTTTCTTGAGGCAGGGAGTCAGTGGTATAAATTTGGTATCCTTCCCTCTCGCATTGCTGCTTACATGTAGCAATAAAATATCTTCTTATTATTATTATTATTTGAGGCTTGAAAGTGAAGAAGTCCAATACAAAACTTTTTTTTAGCGTTTTAAGGCCCATATAACATGGTCCAGAGATTGAATCCGCGGCTACTTGGTTTCGAAGAAACGACTACGCCCTGTCGGCTCGTCATTGCTCATGTTGATCCCGGCTAACATGGAACTCCTTACAAATTTCCTATTTATTTTCCGTTCCTTTTTTTGGGGTCTGTCTCGATCTAGTGCCAAACATGTTAACTCAGGGAATGAAAGCGTTAACTGTAGCCAAAGGGAAACGTTGTTTCAATGTCCATCCACGTTCGTCGACTGCGAGTGAAAGATCCAGACAAAAAAAAAAAAAAAACCAGCCTGGTAAATAACATGAGAAACCGAACTTGAAGAAAACTCAATCAGAAAGAAGCGAAAGGGTTTGCAAAGGCCAGGAAGAAAGAAAAAAAAACGAGAAGGCGGGGTGGGGGACGACAATAAACGTCAATGGTTTGGTGATAGACAGGCTGGCGACGCAAGGGGATTGAGGGTGGGGGGTGAGAGGAGAGAAGGATTGTCTTGCGCAGAAATGGTCGTGATGGAGAAACAACAAACAGGCGCTCGCCCTTACGCCCCCGCACGCCCAAAAAGCCAATCCATCAAGCTAAGCAACTCAGAAGCCAAGCCGACGAGGGGAGCGCTCCCATAAATAGGGGATAAGTGTTTTTTTTTTTTAATAAAGGACTGTTCGGATATAAAAGACTGACTGACAGATAACAAATCTAGGTTTAAGGGCGCGTTTATACAACAATCTCGCTTAGTACTATCGCAGCGAGAATTAAGCTCGCGTTAGTTTGATAGCGAAAGGACTGTTGCCATGGTTAACAACGCTGCCTGAACAGCAGTCGTATAATCCGTGACAATGAGGTTAGTGTTGTGAGTGGAACAATTTCTACGGAACATTTCGGAAATTTTTCCGGAAAAATTGGAACAATTTCCGTCTGACTGGAAAATTTCCAATAATGGAAAAATATAATTTGAGCGTAAATGTATACATAGGTATATATATATATTTTTATTTCTTCAACTAAATTCTACTATAAAGGACGTATATCGATCACTGAAGAATACAGTGTTGGAGAGTATACATTTAGAATTCATTTACTGTTCTCAATCGGTCGGCAGAAGAGGAACTTTAAAATAAAGTATGTCTAATCATTAATGCATTAACTCAATAGAATCTTATTAACAAATGCGTACTTTGGAAATTGGAATATTAGTACAGCTGTTCCATATTTAAGTTGATTCGTCTTACTCATTAGTCGAAACCTCTTCTGTTGCGTTGGCTTCTTATAAGCCTTGACAGGAAACTTATTAGGCTACACAAAAAAGATTTGCAATAAGTCTCCAATTTACCCTACTTTTTCATTTTTCTGGAAATTTTTCCAAAAAATATTTTTTCCCTGTTTTGCAACACTAATAAATGAGGTACGTACAAAATTCCTCGTGACGAAACAATTTTTCCAGTCGCTTCCGAACCCTCATTCACTGAATGTTTCAGTTCGAGTCAGCAGAGCCAAAACAGACGGCGTGTTAAAATTTATGATTATTTCTGATTTCTAGAAGCAAGAATGCAAAGCGGAATTGTTGCCTCAGTAAACGCGTCTTAACACAACGCTAATTTAACACGGATGGCATGTGTACAAAACTGAAACTTCTACCAAAATAAAAAAGCCTCTTATGTTGAAGATACAAAGGTGTTGTCGAAAACGAAGCACTTACGGCCGACATCCTAGCAATAAGTTGCACAAGTCCTTTTAATAATGAAGCAAATTTTCGCCTACAATTCATGACAAGGCGTTTAAGATACAACAAGCAGCTGCAGCAACTACCTAGTCGCAACCGTTCTTCTGTACACTTCCACTACTTTCGGGCCAATTCCACTACAGATTTTTTGTTATTTGATTTTAACTAATTTTTGTATGTTGAATCTAATGGTGAAAAGCGACCGTTCCATACATGATGGGCTTATTTGTGGCCACTTCCGCTTCATACTACCGGCTTTTTTTTATTCATTTTAACTAATTTCAGGACGTAGACTCCAATGGTGAAATCCGTTTGCCTCTATTCGGTACTGTTCCACAGATAATGGGATCACTCGGTCACTTCCGGTCACTTATCGGCAACTTCCGCCTCAAACATCCGGGTTTTTTTTTTGTTTATTCCTTTTAACTAATTTTTGGTCGCTGAACCTAATTGTGAAAACCGCTTGTCTGTCTGGCACCGTTCCGGAGTTGAAAATGACGACGGACGGTGTCTTTTCAGCCATTTTGAGTGTACCAGGGTTCCCCCCAAAATACTGAAATCAATTTCCCTGAGTTTTCCAGGTGTTCCAGAATAGATGAAGTCATTTTCCAGGCTACTTACCGTAATATTAGGAAGAAATTTTTTGACACATACTACCAGTTTTGTGTTAAAAAGGCTAAAGCTTTTAGATGGGAAATACATTATTTAAAATCTTTCCCCAAGTTTTCCAAGTTTTGCGTCAAAAATCAGAGAATTCCCCGAGTTCTCCCCGAGTTTCAAAAGTAGTTTAAATTCCCCGAGCTTAGGTTTTCCAGGTTGGTGGGAACCCTGTTTACAGAAGAGTAAAAACAACCAGAGTTCAGCCAACACAAATGGAGTCACATGCTGCCATTTGCAGAAGGCCTCTTATCCAATGAGTAGAACTGTGAAGCGTGTAGATTAAGAAATTAAGTGGAGAGGCTGGCTAGAAAACCCTACGACCTAGGCCGGTATTCTGAACGCTGACTAAAACTCGTACTTGACTTGAAATGACGTCACACCTATTTAGTGCCATTCACCACCAGAACTTCTTTTGGATACATTTTGAAGAAATCGGGTGGTGAATGGCACTGAATAGGTGTGACGTCATTTCAAGTCAAGTACGAGTTTTAGTCGGCGTTCAGAATACGGGCCTTAGTTGCCCTCACCAAGGCGAAGCGAGTTTTCAGACTATTTTTGTTACACATCGCCGCGTTTAAGCAATCCAAAAGCGGGTATGGACCCAGTTTCGATCGTAACCATGCCAACGGTGCATCGCGATGGTTTGTTAGCTCACCGTAAGAACGAAAGGAGCCAATCGTAATTTATCTTTTATTTGACGACAGGCAACAACGTAAACGCTCGTGTGACCACCACTTCCAAAAACAGGTGAGCTGTGACACGTCACCGTGACCTACTCGAAGGTCTGGACCTAAAGTTTATCGGTAGGCTCATTACATTTTGTTGACCTGAAGAAAACTTTCCGAAACTATACTTGAGCTTTAACATCATCACAAATATTGAGTTACAGTAAACATTTTTTTGGTAGTGAGATAATTTAAATGAAAATATAATCTGCTAACCACTAAAGCGTTTGTCTATTTACCCCAAAAAATCAAAACAGTCATAAGGTTTTGATTCAGTTCATAGATTATGTCACACACTTAGCGGTGTGGTGGGTGGTTGCCTTATTGTGACCATTATGACACAAGAGGGAGGGGGGGGGGTTTGCTTCCAAAATGGGATGTTACAATCCTGCACCACATTTTAGTGTTCACATCACCTCAATTTTTTTTGGGCGTATTAATTAGGAAAACAATAGTTTCGGATGCATTCCATTTTTACGCACAGAAAAACTGATTTAAACCCGCCGACTCAAAAGCCATTAAAACAAAATACAGTATATTTAAGTACATGCAAATGTAGAGCACTTAGTTGAAATATTACATGGGTTGGAGGGGGAAGGGGGAGTTAGCAGAAGTGTAACGTAATTGTTAGTGGGGTGTTTTTAATTTTGTGGTATCGGTGACAAAGGGGGTGGGTGGGGGGGGGGGGTGTTCAAAAAGCATGACGAATATATGGACGGCCCCTAAGATAGCATATTGCTTCAAAAATGCTGGCTGTTGGAACCGAGTTGAATTATTTCAAAGTTGGTTGACCAACAATTACTGCATGCACGATCGTTGTTAGGGTTTATCACGCTTGGTATTAAAACGGAGAAACATGCAATTCAGCCACACTGAGAGCAAGGCGCCCTCCATTGAAAACGCTATTTACTTTCCTAAGAAGACCAAACATCATGGGTTCCAAGGGAGGGGTAGTAGGGTTTAGTTGGGTATTCAGACCACATAAGGGGAGGAATGCTGGGATACTAGTGGCCGCCGGGGAAATCTGGCCACACAATGGGAAATGCGGTGGAAGGAGGTTCATGGGGTTCGAGTGGGGAGGGGGGGGGCCGCTCGACAACCGTTTTCATTTATTGCTGCCCAGTAAAGTATTTCGATGGTGCATGCTGGAATCAGCTGGATCGGCGTAACAAACTAGCAGGCATTCAGCTAGTATTGAATAAATCGATAATTCACGATTTTTTCTAATGTCGTGAGAGGAGTTCCACCATGCGCATGCGATTTTTTTGGGGTGAATATTAATGCCAACTTTGTTATTGAACAGTGATTACAAGGCCATGTGAATCAAAACATTCTGGATAATTCATTAGATGAGTGTTAATCGTGAACCTTGGGAAATTCTATTTAGCTCATCATACAAACACAAGATTATGTACATTATACTTGACTTTCTGACATGGTGGTGCAACCGAGCGCTGTAATCCTATCTCTCACCTTTACACCACGGCTGGTCAGCGGGCAAGCCAAGCTGCTACGGTGTGCACGTATGTCCTGAGGGGAAGCCGACCGTCTGGTGAGAAGGGGCAGACAGCAAGCGTGATTGACGCAAGCAATTGCATTAGGAGAGCCGCTCCAGATTGCTTGTCAAGATTCGGTTGCAGGTGATTGGAACGGAGGGAAGAAAGGAACACGGCACAAAGGAGAACGAGTGCAACATGTCAATACCAACGGAATGTTTTGTGTATCCGGGTTGAGAGGATGGAATGGGCCGACCAGGAGACATGCCAAGTTTTCAAATTCTCCGGAATATTTGAGAGGATGAGTTCGGGTTTAGTGCCGTGTACCAGACAAGCCAATGGCAACGAAAATGGGAAAAAGAAAGTACAAGACGGACGGGTGGCTAAAGAATAAGGCTTATATGTATATTTTAAATCACGGTTACATTCTGAATCGTTCCTCTGGTAGAAACTCACCAGAAACTCAATTTCCTGTCAGCTGGTGGGAAATCGACTGTTAATATCTCTGGCAAAGCTACAGCCCACCCCCTTAAAATGCTTTAAGATCGTACATCGTGAAATTACCGGGGGGAGGGGTGTAACTAGATTATTTCACAATTTCTAATTACTTTAGATCGTAGTTTTCTGCTAGAAATTGACTAAAAGCTTCATACATTTAAGAAAATCAATGTTTCATACCCTTAAATAGTGGGTTTTATGCATCAAAATTAAATAAAAGGTTCATACATAAAGCAACCTAAATAAACTAGTAACTAGCTGTGATCTAACTTATTTACTCATTATTCTAGTAAAGAAACACCATTATCAATCTAGGAAAACACCCAATTTAGAAAGTAGTTGAAAGCAGAATGAAGTAAGGGAGCGTCGTTCAAGTATTATGTCATCAAAAAGAGGGGAGGGGTTCTTCGGATCTGGACGACGATTAGTGACGAAGGGGGGGGGGGAGGGATGGCCAGTTGATAACACGTACGGAATGCAAAAAACAGTTCCTCAGCTTTTCTCAGTTTTTCCACACAAAAACCCAAAACCTTTTCCTGCATCCTTACTTCCTTTTCCTTACTTCCACAAACTTTGTTGCCTGATTGGGGGGGAGTTAAAATAATGTAATAATGAAGGGGGTTAGGCATTTATGAGGGAAGGGGTGGAGAAACTGTCAATTTCATGATGAAGTAATAAGCAAACGCTCCTTAATTCAGGGCACTTTTCAACAACAAAAATTATCAGTGGGAAGTTAAAATTAATTGCTTATTCGCATGGTGCATAGATCATTTGATGAAAATTTGAAGGGGTGCTGTTAGTTGAGAGTGGGGGGGTGGGGCGAAACATCTAAGGGCATAAGACATCACTCTTAAGATTCCCCAGTGGGATCTGGCCCCAAAGCTGAGCAATTGCTGGTAACGCGATATCTTATATGGTTTTTTGGAAGCACGTTTTGAACAAATTGTTAAGAAGGTAGAATGGTGACTACAAATGGTCATTTCATGTTTATGGGAGCATTGAGTAACATAATATCATCTCCCCTTACGTTGTGGTGGCTGCATGGTTAACAAGACTATTTCATATGCCAGAAGTTTCGTATTCAATCCGGATCTCAAACCACCCTTGTGCTTTCGGGAAGAGAAGGGCTCATGTCGACTGTAGCACGTAAAAGATCTCGGTATTTCTCAGCAAAATTATCCCTCTCCGTCCCGAAATTACCTTACATGTTTAAACGGATTTTACTGCGACTACCGTAAAATCGACTATAAACAGCTCTGGCAAAGCAACGCTCCACCCCTTTAAAATGATTTAAGGTCAGATATCGTGAAATTACCGGGGGGAGGGGGGCTGTAACTAGGTTACTTCACGATTTCTGACCTGAAAGCATTTTAGATCGTAACTTTCTGCTAGGTTTCTTCACGATTTCTGACCTGAAAGCATTTTAGATCGTAACTTTCTGCTAGAAATTGACTAAAAGCTTCACAGATTCAAGGAAATCAATGTTTCATTCCGTTAAATATTGGTTTTTCCGCACCAAAACTAACTAAAAGCTTCGGACATAAAGTAAACTAATAAACATAAATTCCTGAGCAAATGAAAATAAAGGAAGTGCGTTAATGTTAGACTGAAACCAGATCACGTACGTCAATGATCCATAAACGCAGAATTTTTTGCCATAGAGTTAGGCCTAACTCCCTCCCTGGACAGGAAGTAAGATTCGAAAAATAAATATAACTTGTTACTACCCACACCCCCCCTTTTTTAAATCAAATTAATTTAAACGGTTCGTGGGCGTTTAATAGGAGTTTTACGGTATTGCCTTTACGAAAAACCATTCCTTTACCACTAATGATGCTCACGATACACACGATGCCTAAAGAACAGTCTAATAAAACATACCGATGTCTGATAAATATACCAATTAGATAGTCGAATTCATGGAGCAAGCGCAATCATTGCCAGTAAAAAAAAAAGAGAAAAGCTGGCGCTGCCATAATTCAGACATTTTTGTTCAAATGATGAAATGTAGACGAGACAACGAGAGCTACTCTAGGTGACTGAAAAATAAAACTGAACAAAAAATTTCACCATAAATACTTCCCGATTTGATTCAGTGACGTGCACGGGGAAAAGGGGGGCCTGCCCCTGCACTTTTCCCAAAATGCCCTATTTTGAAAAAAAAAATAAGCCCTTTATGTTACGACACACGTTCAGCGGCGCTCCAGAAAAAGTTCTTGAAAGAGGCAGAAAAAGGTAAAAATAAAAGAATGACAAGTAACAAAAAAAAAAAAAAAAAAAAAATCTACTAGAAGTCACTGTACCTTTTTACTAAAAGTTGCCCCTGCCCCCTCGGAGGTCTGTGCACACTATTGATTTGAGTCCTTGAAATTACGACGTCATTAAATTCCATACTTTGCCCAGCCTGATTTTGACAATCTATTAGAATTCCATACTTTTCAAGGCCTGGAAAAGAGCATAACTAAATTACATGTTCTTTTCCAGCTAGCGTACGCACCCTGCTACTGCACGATTTTGGGAATTCCAACAATGGTCATGGTTTTAAGTTGTCAGGGCGAAAGTATACACGTGCACGGAAACCTTCAAGCACGGTTTCTCATTATCGGCGAGAAAGTTGGTATCTTACTTCCAATGCAGGTAAACATCACTGTACGGTGTGTAAAGTGTTAAGGACAACATCGCCCTATACATATTTTTATTACTCCTGTTGTTTCCAAATTCAACGATCCCGCAAATGGAGCGAGAAAACACAATAGAGAAGAAAAAAAACACAATCGAGCAACAAAACACAATTGAACAAAAAAACACAATGCAGCCAACATTGCGGAACAGTATAACAAATACAAGTTTGGATTAAGTTTTTATGCAGACAAAAAAAGTTAACTTGTTCTACTTTAAAAGAAAGAACTACAAAACCGAAACAACAACAGGTAAACAATGGGGCCGTCTAATCTCATCGCGTTTTCATAATAAAGTTAGCTAATAACAAAATAAGCCGGAGGCACTCTCTATTGACGCTCTTACAAATTAACTGCATGATGAAAGCCGACCAAAAGCCAGCGCCGCAAAAGAAAGAAAAGCTAATTGGGTTGAATGACCAAAAGAGAAAAGCAGCTTAAAACCAAAAAAAAAAAAAAAAAATAGCAAAAAAAATTAATAAGTATATGCAATCAAACAGCGTTAAGCATATAGCGCACAAAGCAGCCACTAGGACGAAGACGAAAGCCGTTTTTGGCTAGATAATGATCATAACATTAAGCGAGTTAAAATTTAGTTAAAAGGTGCACCCCTCTACAGTTAAATCCTAATTCACTTAGAGCTTTCACTAAGTAAGGCGATTTACATTTATTCATTACAACATTCCAGATCATCTCAATATGCAACTAATAACTTCAAGACGGTTTGTTTCTCACGAATTTTAAGCCGTGCATGAACAAACTATGACGTCATGAACAAACATCGTATGGGTAAAAAAAAAAACTTTCACGTTATTTTTTCAGGTTTTTTCGCGCATTTGAGGGTCATAATATCAAGTTACAGCGATGAAAATAGGCCTAACCGAAGCGCAATTTCATTACCTTTGATTTGGTCCTACTCCCATCTTTGTAGATGCCTTGGTTCAAGAGGAGTAGAGGTACTAACACACTCGCACACACACACGCACATCATACGTTTTTAATGATGTTGATTAAAAAATATACGGCTATAAGTTAAATCATTTGACATTTTGCTAACAACGGTATCTAGTGTCAAGAAATGGTACTAAAATTAGTAAATCTCAAATTCTTTCATTTTATTGTATAAAACACTGTATGCAAAGAGTTGTAAGTGATTTTTTTGTACTTGAAGTGTCCGCGGCCTATCTTGAGTTCACCGTAGAACTAACACAGACAATCGATTGTGCGTTTTTGGTAGCAGAGTGCCTTGTTGATATCCAAGATGATTAAAAAAAACAATGGCGGCCGTCGATTAAAGTAGACCCCTCCAGGAAGACGTAGCCGCTCATAAAATACTTGCAGGACTCAAGATACGCCGTGTACACAATAATAGCGTTAAAAAAAATCGCATTTTAATAAACAAATGTAAATGACTTTATTTTACACTTAAAAAACAGTTTACGTTGTCTTGACCTTTTGTAAAATTTAGTTTCTTCGACTTACCTCATTTGAACCAAACTATAAATGTTCATACAGGCGAACAGACTCAATTTAGAATTGTAGTAGGAAATGGAAGTTTAATAAGGGAAGGGGCTAACGGCCCCTTGAATCGGTAATATGAACCGGTAAACATACGATCATTAAACAGGGCAGAAAGCCAATGGGCTCAAGATGGGTTAAATACGTACGGATGCAAGCCTATTTACGTTGCCTTTTGGACTTATATGTTAGACTGCTTGAGAGGGGAATCGAATCCATCACCTTTAAAATCTCGGTAGGACCTCGGCCTTTGATTTCAAAGGTCGTGGGTTCGATTTCCCGCTCAGGCAGTCTGACATGTAAGTCCAAAAGGCAACGTAAATAGGTTTGCAACCGTAATCATTTAACATACGATCGTAAGAGGGGTAATCATTTAACATACGATCGTAAGAGGGACGAAAAATGTTGACAACAAGCAAAACAGTTCCGTCCTACAGCTTCTGCAAAGTCACTCTCATGGCCCGTACAAAAATGACGTCAGTTTTGCCTTTTTTAACCTCCCTTCTTCCCTTCACATTTTGTCACAACTTTCGCAACCTACCCCTTCCCTTCTCAGACGATGTCACATACGTCGAAACTCCTCCCCCCTCCCCCTTCATTACTGAGATAATTCTGGAACATTCTAAATCTAGTTGTAAAATTATTCCAATTTTGGACCTTATTTTTATTCAGTTTTATCATGTATTAGTATTCCCTCCCTTGTTTACAGTATTAATAATGTAGATTTAGGGAACTGGGGGCCATACACAAATGATGTAACGCGAGATGAGGTTGGAGAGCGGGATTCACGGAGTGTGAAATTTTCGGGCAAGGGAGGACTAATAGCGATAGCCTGCACCGATTGGCTGTTGTGTTTATACGTCATTTATTTCGACCAATCAAAACGGGCGATCATGTAATAGTTCGTGCATGACAAAGGAACATGAGCGCCATCTTATACCATGAGTGGAAACCACGAGGGAAAATTGCAAGACCAACTGTGATTGAATAGCTGCACTCCGCAGTGCAGCGAGAAGTGGAAAACCACGTTGGAGAAGTGGGAAAATGGCTGACGACGTTAATTAATTTACAACCCATCCGTCCTCCCACACGTAGTGAAGGATGTTGCCCACCGCCGCTGCCCACCAAGAGGGAGGGGGACGGGGTGGTAAGGGGCGGGGGGTGGGGACGGAGACTTGACGCAACCATTTACAAGCATATGCTGTCCTTACACGGGTTACTCGCCAGTTATGCCAAATACTTTACCAGGGCTTTCCAGTTACCAATCAACTCAGCTTCGTTCGCCACCATACCACAACTGAAATGAACATTTATTCACTCGTTAGGTCTACAGTCTTGCACCATTATTTTTGAACATTCGGATAGAGTGAGGATGTAAGTACTGCACAGCCTGGAGGGAAACGTGAAAGTCAACTGGAGCAAAGGTCACCTTTAACAACTTTTCCGTCTTGTTTCACACATTCACTTGGTTCGTTCCGATTTCCGGTCGGTCGACAGAGACGAACGAGGCCGACTTGCGGTCACTAGTCACGTGACAGACGAATCCGTCCAGGGTAGAGACGCCCATTCCTTTTTTTCGTAAAGTGGGTGCAGGGGGGGGGGGAAGAGAAGGCAGAGGCGATTGGCAACCATTTGCTGGCTTAAGTCAACCGGAGAAAGGAGCAAAGCCTGACGGACGCCAAATGAAATTCCGCACGAGCGCGATTTATGCGTGCCACGGATGCGCGAGAGACGACTGCCTCCCCTTCCCCCACCCCCCCACCCTCAAAGACTGCCTCCCCCTCCCCCCCTGCCCTCCGTCGACCAAAGATGGATAAGCTTTAATTAAAGTTCCAGCGTCGAGTTTCCCTTTCTTCTTTCTACATATCCCTCTCTGTCTTCCCCATCTCCCCATCCCGACCACATTATACAGATATTCTGTTACTTTAAAATGGAAGCAAAAGGCTGCACACCTCAAGCAACTTAGTGCAACTCAAAGCCAGAAGTCTCATTAAAGTAGGCGTAAAGCGGAGTAGTGAATCACATAACGTATGAAAGAATGACAACCTAAATGAAAAACTTGAGATCGCATTACGTTATATTACATTTGGCTGTTTTCGAGGCACATCGATTATCACAACGGCCTCCGGTTTCGGGTGGCGCTAACTCGTGACTGCCGTTGTCAGGTGCACAAACGGAAAGGTGGGCTAGGGGGGGAGGAGGTGGAGTAGGGGTACACGATGTAACACCAACGAACAAGACGCAGGCGGCCATCAGGAAATTAAATTTAAAGAACTCGTTTACTGGTCACCAACACCTGCGGTCAATCGACAAGTTGAGGGAGGGGGAGGGGGACACGGTTGCACACAAGGGTGATGGTTGGTGGCAAAATGGATTTTTAGACCGGATATTGGGAAAAGTTTAAAAGAGCTAAAACGTGTACGTGTTGGTAAACGAAATCCCTCTCTGCTGTCCACAGCGCAACGATATCACACGTCAAAGGAAAACAATACCGAATCCGGATCGGAGTGAACGAGTTGTGGACATGTCCATCACACGCGGCGAGGCCTAGACCCACCCACAGAACAACGATAATTTTGGTAGGACAAGAAGCACCAATCGGCCATTTTTCACGTTACAAGATTACTTCCGTCTCAGGCCAAGGATTAAAAATGAAGGAGGCGTCATGTTGCGGGTAGGAGGCAGCCATGCCAGAGGAAGTGACGTTCCAGCACCTCCATCTGTGTGCAAATCCACTAGTCAAGTCTTTCAGAAAAAAATGAAACTGAAACTCCTTTACGGAAACTCTATAAACGGAAGCTCATAAAAAGAACTGAACCCCTGTTTATTATAGTTTGCTTTTTTATTAAAGTAAATGCTTTTTTTCCGTCGGCTAACAACGTAAACAAGAGAGCTTTTATTTTTTTTCAACTCCCTTGTCGGTAAATCCACTAGTCACGTGCTTCCTTGCAGTATTCTGATTGGCTGTCCGGGCTACTTTGGCATAAATGGGTCCTGCGACGTCATACCACCGTGTGTTCAGTATATTCTTCGAGAAACAATATAACCGGAACTCGGGCATGAACCATCTTCTCTAGTCGCTCCATCTTTGGACCCATCCGTGGAAGCGTTACCATCTGCAACGCGTTTGACTGCCGAACCAAAAGTATGTTCTGAACGTTCGTATGGTTCTCAAAGCTTCAGAAACGTTTTAATAGAAAAATTGTGTTTCTTTATCATGAGAAGGCCAATGAATGTGATCTAGATAATCGAAATCAAATAATCTGAACTCTTGGATACACAACTCAAAGGCACCACAAACATAAAACTTTTATGCTTCAGTAAATAGGTATTCCAAAATACCTCCCTCTGATCAAAATTCCACATTCGTCGGGCGCAGTCCTCGGCTCACTTACAACTTATAACGAATTTACTTCGCTTCTTCTAGATTGCAGGCAGGGTGGGGAGGGATTGGTTGCCCCACGAAGAGGTGGAAGTACAGGGCAATGGTGAATTGATAACGCCAGCACTCTAGCCAGCTTGCAACAAAAACAACTAAAAAATTTCAATATGGTTCCGATGTTGTTCCTGTCGACCAGGGTAAGCTGCTTCTCGAAAAACGTGTGGGTCACTAATCAGCCTGGGTCGCCGGGTATCGAGTAACCAATTCTTGGGTCACAGGGTCGGAAAAAAGAGACTCGGTCCAAGTCTGGTGTAGACTGATCGACCAAAAGAGTGCTTGGAGTAGTGACTTGAACAAACCACTTCACTCCGTCGTTACTTTCGAGCTAAACTGAACAACTCTGGGGTTGTCGGAGTGCCCTTTTCCGCTCTGGCGCAGCGAAATTAATGCGCTATAAGGACTTAACCCGGAGTCAGCTCGGCCGTTAGTAAAAGTGAGTGTATCTATCCCTTTGCTAGAATATGTTCGTATCTTCCAACTAAAAACAATCAGGAAATTGGAACTGACTAAATTGGACACTCCTCCTGCTTGTGCAGGCTGACCCACTCATCCTATGTTTCCTATATTTTCCTATAATTCAACGAAATTCCTACACGTTTCATATTTGCGTACAGTTTCGTATTTTATATTTGCTTGATCTTCCCACACTCGGCCAATTAGAATACCGAAAATCTCCGCAAATAAGTCCTGGGTTTATTTTCAAATTTAAGCATAATAATGCAAGAGAAAACTTGCAGCTATAAGGGCACTCAAACGAAGATTGAAATTAAAAAATGAAAATGATTGACATTGTGACTGAGGGTGGGGGTACAGCAACAAAGCTGACAAAATAAATAAGCGTTAGCTATTTTTATGAAATTAACCTATAATCCTCGATAAAATCACTTTATTTTTCCTGTAATGTGGAATTAAGTTCCTATCTTTTCTCCTATGATTTTTGACAAATGACTGTAAGTTTAGACCTGAATGTGACTGGTCAGCCTGCTGGTGCATACTGCCAAAAATATGCAGTGACCACATACATAGTGGCACATTGTTCTTGGAAAGACTGCATCGTATTCAGCGTTTATACAAATTGCTAAGCCTTAACCAGACAGAAGACAATTTCGTGGGAAGCGATGCGTTGCTACGTGCCTACAAGGTCAAAATTGCTGCAATTGTATGGTTGGGGTGAGTTTTAGGACCGATTTTGACGTCTTTGGTATACCATCCTGCGTCGTCGTGCAGCCGCGAGCAGCCAGTCTGGATAGGGCTTCAGCCAGCGACTTGGTCGCAGACTTCACAGTTCATATCATCAGTATTATTTCAAGAAGTTCCAGTGTTCACAGCTAAGGCACGTTTATGCAACGACTCGCCTTTCCATTCTCGCAGCTGGAAGCTAGAAATCATCTGAAATTCCAACATGGCGGCGGTTTTAGCTATGTCGACTCGCAATGATGTTGCGAGTCCAGAAGCGACTGCGGAATTTTTGTCAGGAGGAATTCTTTATCTTATTGTCACGGATTATAAAACTTAAAGCGTTTACTCAAACGACGTCGGATTTAGCTTATCGAGATAGCGTTGTTACCATGGCAACGACAGCTTTGCCGTTGCGAGAAGGCGAGTGGTTGCGTAAACCCGCCCTAAAAACGAAGCGTCTTTCACGACACTGCCACTTCCCAATCTATAGCAGTCCAGTTACGAAATTACATCATCAAACTCATAAAATAACGAACTCATCCGCAAGCTCGTCAAAGACGAAACCCTTCATCTTTAGACACGAAAGTGGAAACCATTTCTTAACTAGTACCGATCATTTTTAAAATTACTCCTAACATTAAAACGGCGCAGGTTGCCAGATTCTCTCGCCAAGATTCCTCATATCCAACATGCTATCAAGAACCGCCCGTTGCTTCCCCGCCTAGAATTTACGATCCACGGCCCGATTCTGAAACCCATTTGACATTAATTTTACTGGCAAGCACATCATTTATCTAAGCTCCTATTTCCCTGCTACTGCAAACCCCCGCCGCCCCCCCCCCCCCATACCTTTCCCCTGGTCGATCTTTTTTTTTTATCCCCTTAGGTATTAGCCCCAGGCTGGGCTTGTAGAGTGGCGCCACCCACGACACAAATCAAATGGAGCTGGCACACGAAATAACTTGGGTCATAAAAATTTAATTTACTCCGTGCTCCAAAAGTCTCTTCTACAGGTCCAAGGGTTTTAAGTTTTCAGAAGGATATAGATGGGTATTGTTAAGCAACAAGCTTCAAGTCCCTGAAGCGGACTAAAGTCGTTTACGGAATACGTCGATTTTTTTTTCTCACGATTCTTGTCTTCAAGCGTATTGGCGCGAGCTTTATGGTCATGCATTCGAGCAACGCTATTCGAAGACCAGAACTTACTTACAGCTTTATCACAAGCACTAAGCTATAAATTTTTAAGTGTTTATTTTATTTAAGGTTCCACTAAGCTTGCTAGTCTACACAGGATTTTCGGTCAAACTAGTCTGCTGGGAGCGGAATGCCAGAGGAAATGCTATGAATAAAGAGGCCTATAACAAATATTTAAAGCGTTACATTCCATCTGATTTTCAGTACGAAAAAAAAATTGTTGTGGATTTATTATTACTATTTTAAAATAACATACGACACACGCTGTGTAACGTAAGCTAACTCATTATAATGAGATAAGTTAAGTGTTTTAAGAACAAAGTAAGAAAAACCAACGCTAGCAGTTAGGTCATGATTACCCAGCTAAAAAATGTGTTTGCAGAAGATCTGCAGAGTATTTTAATTTCTGCAGAAAAACTGTAGAATTCTGTAAATTTCTGCAGTTTCAGCAAAGTGAAGATATAAATCATCAGAATTTCTGTAATCTGTTGTTAACTTTTAGATATGTGAAGGTAAAATCTGCAGAATTTTTGTAGACGCTGTTCACTCTCAGTAAGTCTAAGTAAAAATCTGCAGAATATCTGCAGTCTGTTGTTCACTTTCAGCTAGTTGAAGGTAAAATCTTCAAAATTTCCGCAGTCTGTTTTTAACTTCCAGTTAGGTGAAGGAAAAATCTGCAGAATTTCTGTAGATGTTGTTCACTCTTAGCGTTGAAAGCCAAAGGTTCAACAAGAGTTAGCAAGTTGAATGTAAAATCTGAAGAATTCTTGCAGTCTGTTGTTCACTCGGCAAACTGAAGGTAAAATGTGCAGAAATTTTGCAGTTATTGGTCATTTCTTAGAGCTTGGCAGAAACGAAGCATGGTTTACTTTCAAATTTTACGAAAATGTACGCAACAACACTATATTGTTTTATATTATAATATAAAATATAATAGATTATAAAAATTATCTTGTTTATTAACCTTACTAGCATCGAACCCAGCTTCGCCTGGGGATTTGTTTGACCCGTGGTTGTTTCCCAGTATTTGCACGGTGCTGCCTGATCGTTGACTGCAGCAGTCGATTTTTGTTTGTTTAACACTCCCCCTTTCCGCGAATCCTCTCCCTCCCCTCTCCCTCTTCCTTTTATCCCATCCTCTCCCTCTTCTCTTGGTTTCCTTCCCTTTCTCCTATTTGCTATACGTAGTTGAACACGTACCCGGCTCTGGGCTACCGGGTCCCGTGCTTGCTTGTTTATTCTCTTCTAGGTTCAGTTAATGCGTAATCGTATGCTTAATGGTAACAGCTCACTTTGCCCCTCCCCCCCACTCCCAGTCTTTCACTGTGGCTTAAGCGATGCGTACCGTGTGAAAAAGAAGTGTGCATGACGTCATGTAATACTTGCTCTTGAGATTACCACGGTGTTTACTTAAAAGGATAATTGTTAGAGCAAATTGTTAGTCGAGGCAACAATGTGCCAATTTCAATTTCTTTTTAGGGCAACAACGTCCCAGTTTCAACTTCAAGTCAAAGAATTGACACACTCGCACGTGTTCATTGTTCCCCTTCCGGGGGTCGTTGCGGTTGCTCCATTTCTGCTATGAAACTTTGGTTTATAATGTAAGAAGAAGAAGATAAGGATTAGTGGTCATTCTGAAGATGCTTCAGACCATTATTCGGTTTATCATGTGACTGGTGTCTCATGACACATAAAACACATTCGTTACATACAAGATGCACGTATACCAGACAGCACACGCTGGAGATCCATTACATCATCAACGTCTGTCCTAGCCATACAGCGTCTATATGGATCCCGGCGACCACTATCCACTCGTGTTTGTGCAGCTAAGAGAGTTTGGCCATTTTCAGGAGTCTAGCTAGAAATAACAGAGCGACAGAAAAGGCAGGCACTTTCTTTGTTGGGAAATTTTGCCGCCCGACAACGTAAATGTCACGCTTTTTTCTACGTGAAAACAAAGTGCGGTAATGCGTGCCTTTTTACGGTAAGGGACTACTTACTACTAGCTCAATTCACACACAAAAAAAAAAACACGTATTGTGGAAAGTTCAAATTTAGTACTTAGCTGAAATTTAAGACGACGTGCATTTTGCTTGGGGTTCGGGGATTCGTAACTAGAGGTACCAACGAATCTCGGTAGCGTTTTAACCAAGGGTCCACGAAGCCAGAATAGAGAATGAACAGTAGTTTACAATAGTGAACAGAAGTTCGTGAGTACACAGCATACGCACGACTTTTCAAAAGCACGAATTGGATCTGTTGAACACTACTTTTTTTTTCAAATTTAATATTTTCAACTTGAAACTATAAAATTAAAAAAAAAATAATAATCACAAAACGGAACGCCAAAGAGCTCGGTAAACAGCAGCGGAAATTGATTCTGATCTGTATCAGAATTAAATGACAAGCGGCTGAAGCGCAATCGGTCTTATGTACGATGCAATGACTGTTCCCACTGCCAATCATGATCTTGTACCCTAAGCTGGGGGCCCAGGCCTTTCTTGCTACTAAGGGTAGCTGTTGGCAGAGGTGTCTTATGGCATACCAGGATATACTACAGGAAGTACTTTTTTCCACCTGTGGTGGGAGATGGCAACGGCTCTTGGTATAAAAGACCCTGCAGCCCCTTTAAGCTTCACTCTGAGAGCTAGTCTCTAACCAGCAACAACAAGCTTGGAATTGCCTCTCTGCTACAGCCTAGAGCATCCCTGAACCACTGACTAACATCTTAATAGACAAACCGTAAGTAGCAGCTAACGGAGAGTTTCGTTCGAGAGTAGACTTATTCATTATGCAACACGGTGCGGAGATTCGACGTTGCCATGGCAACGTGATTAAAGGCCAATTTTCGGCTTTTTGGCCTAATTTTTTTTACCTGCCGTTTCAATTTCGTAAGTAGCAGCAGATAATGGAGAATGTGGTTCGAGAGTAGACCTATTCATTCATGCAACATGTGTCGAGACTATTCGAAATGAATTTAATGCGTGTCGTTAACGAAATCCTTTTGTCATTACGGTTGCATGTTAGCTGTAAGGTAAGGAATCAACGACGTTTGAATTTGCCTTTTTTTTAAATAAATTTTTGGATGCTGAATCTAAAGGTGAAAGCAGTTTGTCTCTATCTGGTGTCGTTCTGAAGTTGAAAAAGATGACGGACAGACGGACAAAGTCATTGCAAGTCTTCTCAATCGTTACGGCTGTACAGAAGGCTAAAAAACGAAATAGTGCTAATGATGGGCAACAACGAATCGCAAAATACAAACAAAGATGACACCTATCCAAACAAAACTTGAGGATTCCCGCCAAGTTTTTTCGCCGATATTTCAATCATTACACGTAATCAACTATCATTCGAACTATTAGGCCGCCCACGCACTGAGCGACTTGGCCGCATGGTCAGGTTGCTGCAGCCAATGAAAATGATTAGTGCGTAGTTTAACATAAACGGTAAGCATTCTCATTGGCTGCAGCGACCTGGCCGCGCGGCCAAGTCGTTTAATGCGCGGGCGGCTTTAGTGACATTACCGTGACAATGACCATCACGAAGTCAAACGATGAAATAATTGGTGGGCATCCTTAAAAAGTTTTGTTTGGATCGATTTATTTTACATTTACACAATCCAAGATACGAAGCTTAGTAAATATTAATAAACAAAAACGGAACGTTAAATGTTTAGAGTAAGGATCTAAAAGTCAAAACCTAGAAGGAACACGGACAAGCTTTGACAGTTAGGGTCTAGGTGTAAAATTTTGTCAGTAGGAGGCTGGAAAGCATTAGACCCTTACTACCCGGTAGTCTCTTCGGACTGAACGTGTGTATGAACGGTTGTAGCAGGTTTTCTTTGTTCTTAGAATATTGTTTTGGAACTTTAATAACACAATTTTCTTGTGAAGTTTGGCATTTTGACTTTTGATGCTTTAGAATTTTTATTATATTTCGTAGATTTATGGTAGAGGATTACCATAATGCTGTCTGCTACGAATATGCTGGCATGTTACTAAATTGAAAAATAATTTTCAACGTAAAGCAAAGCAGGAAACGTATAACCATACTACCACTTGATCATCACATGGGTCATCACATGGGTCATTGTAGGATGATTTCCAGTTTTTCGTGAAAATGTATTTATTGCTGACCACCGGGTAGTAAGGGTCTAATGCTTTCCAGCCTCCTACTGACAAAATTTTACACCTAGAGCCTAACTGTCAAAGCTTGTCCGTGTTCCTTCTAGGTTTTGACTTTTAGATCCTTACTCTAAACATTTAACGTTCCGTTTTTGTTTATTAATTCGTGTTACTTTTAGAATTGCAGCAAAACTGTAAAACAGTGCAGTTGACGGTCACAGCTGATAGTTTAACACAAGAGACCCTAGGCTGACCCTCACTAATCTAGCTATCGCCAATGTTAACAATAGAAACAAATCCTTTAATCTTCAGTCTATGTCTCGCAGCTGATGTTTGCTAATTGGTATTGTTGCATAATAACAATGTTTAAAACAATGTAAAACAATCAATCTGGTGGTTTAGAGCTCCGTAACCCCTGAACCACTTGACCAATTAGAAAAGGCCTTATGAAAAGGGCACATCTACAGAGCAATACCTGTAAAATGAGCTAAGAACCAGCTTTATAGGACAAATGGTTTGACCTGTAGAGAGGACAGACGAAAGTATCCCCAGAACAACAACAACAACAAGAAGAAGCTGAACAAGAAGTTGTCTATTTGGCCCTTGTCTGCATCTCGGGTTTGGCTGGACCGAATTTCACAATTTTTGGACTGCAGACAGGCCTTTACTAGTCAAGGCTAGATTCCAAATTTGGTTTAAATATGTTTACTTTTGACGGAGTTATAAGCTCTCAAAGTTGAGAGTTTAACACAGAGGTCCTAGGTCGACCCTTACTAACACTGGCTATCGCCAGTGATAATACTCCCTTCCTTGCATATGGGACTGCAGCGAAAGCTAATCTATAGGAAACAGCCTACCCAGCCAAATTTTTGTGAATTTTGTTCCCGCATCTCCTCCGTTAATATTTGGAATGTGATGGTCTATACGGACAGCTGCCAAATCTGCACCACAACGCAGTATTTCGATTGGTCGAGCCATTCTGGAGTTATGGAGCCCTCAATGATCAGTTTCATTGTTTTAAACATTATTTTTACGCAACAAAAACAGATCAGCAAACTCTGGCTACAAAGAATAGACGGAGATTTCAACAGGTGCTAACGATGCTAGAAATAAGCAGTTGTTCACAAAAGATCCTCTTTAATTTTAACACGAGAAACATGCAGCAAGTGCATTATCAACCAACAAAAATGAAACCACCCTGGTTTCCTCATGAATCTTACAGATTAAAATAAATGGGAAAATGGAGTCAGAGATGACTCTAATAAATTAATAGTGATAAAAATATTCAAACCTTATTAAAAAGGTACAGGTTTTTCGGTCACGAGCGAAGCGAGACGATGCCAAACTGGAAATAAGCAGTTGTTCGTATTACCTGTAGTATAAAGCAAGTGGGAAGAAGGTGTTACAGTGGTAAGAGAGATGCGCTGATTGAGTGAGCGAAGCGAATGAAAATCGGCGTTTGTTAGCCAGTATGCGCAAAATTGGGATCAAAGAAACTTGTACATGACAGCAAACTGACACGTTTATTAACCCATCCGGAGGACGGGGCTTCTTGTAATGTATATTTACTTATCTTACTACCAGCAGCTTAGTTTCTCTTCAAGAGTAAGTACATTTTGTGCATTATCATATGATAGTTTATTGGTGTGTAGTTCTGTATTTGTTGTCGACGTGTTGGTTTTTGTACCTTTACACAAATACTGTATGTGTGGGTTTTATCGGGTCCTATAAGCCTTTCCTTGCAAGTCAAAGTCGAAACCTAATTCTACATCGAAACCGATCCATCTCATAAGTATTACGTGCAAACTAGCAACACTGCTAACCAGGTCAACTTTGCGACGTAGTTGTTTGGTCTCCCATCGAGTTTTATCGTTAGGTTTAACGACCGAAACAGCCAATTCGGCAAGATGAAACCAATCAACCCGATACAACAAATTGATCACCAGTATACCAACACTGCCCAAAAAAAATGATTCTGCGTCATAGGTCTGTGTGTTCTGGTCTCCTCAAACAGGTTGGTTTTATTACTACTGTTTGTTTAAAACAAATTCATTACCATGTTCAGTCGATGATTTTGACAAGGATGGCGCATGTCCATGATGTCACAACATTCTTTTAAAAGTAACGACACTTCCATGAAAAGGGTTTGCAACACACGGTTAAAACAAAAGATGTCACTCACCGATTTACCCTTCCGGGGCAGCCATAAAATTTTAAGGGCCTTTTCAAGTGCCCCGTTAAATCAGCTCGACATTGAGGTTTAGCGGAAAGGCGAACTTGGCTCAACATGACCCACACCTTCAGAAAAATCGCAACTGACGCACAACGGCAGTACATCAAGATAGAAAAATACAATCGCTGATGCACCAAGTTTTGTATCATCGAAATAATCGGGTACTTTGAAACGCAATGGTACAAAGCGTATTACACAAGTATCAAGCGTTCGTATAGAATCTTTCATCTATAAATACAGGAGTTCCATGGATATAAGCTCGAAGAGATCACAAACAAGCGGCTGCAGCGATTACGTAAACCATGCGCAATGACTGTTTGCAGTGACGTCACCATGAGTTAGCCAATGACGAACGAGAACAACGGCTGTTTGGCCGTCTGATTGGACTAGCCAGTCACGTGATATGCACGTCACAGCAAACAGCCATGGCGTGTGGTATAGACGCAACCTGTCTTCGGTACACTTTCGCCATTTTCGAAAATGTTGAGGCGAACAGCAGGGTGGGGCAGAAAGGAAGGGCCACCCCTGGCAATCACAGATGTTTAATGCTAGGACAATGAAACTTTACATGGTATATAGGCGAACAGGGGGACAACTAATCACGTGTCAATCAATGACCTTGACGCCCATTTTCAAGGTCATCATGATGCTAACTTTTTTACCATGCTTCGTAGAACCCCAGTGCAAATTAAAAACGTGTAGACATAGGCAAGGCATGGCCGTTAAAAAAAATGGAACGGAATTCGGTACGTTAGTTTAGGAATTACGGAAATTATAAAGCATTATTCTATTTTACTACCTGCCAAACAGTGAGTGTGAAATAAAATTACAGTGGTCGTCAAAGTACGTGAAGCCTGCATAGGGAGCGTTCACAAATTACATACCTGGAGAAGGGAGGGAGGATTGTAAGTAAATGTGTTACCATCTGTTATGGTGGTGGAGGGACGGAAGTGTTTCGTAACGCACACATTTTTGATAAATTATTGTTGCCAAACGTTTTTCCAAATTTTTTTGCCGCTAAATACTATTGGTTAAACTATTTTTCTGACTTCTGTTTACAACTTGAAAGTTTTATTTTTTTCAACATCACTGGTTTTTACGCCACTTGCACTAAGTTCAACTTATAAAAACTAACGAAAAGTCTAACGTAATTTCAGGTGAGGGTTATGCCACGCGTTACGTTGATGTTACCAAGGGGGGGGGGGGGGTACAAATAGTTGTCAGGGTCTTTAGGTGCACGTATGGGCAGAATGGTGCTGTGAATTATAGCATGTTATGTATGGTAACAACGCTAAATGGATTAGCTAAATCCGACATCGTTTGATTAAATACTTGCAGTCTTATAATCCGTCTTATAATATAAAGAATTCCTCATGACGAAACAATTTTCCCAAACACTTCTGAACTAAAGTTATTTGCTGTTTTTGTTGCGAGGCGGCAGACATAAAACCGCCGCCATGTTGGAATTTGAGGTGATTTCTAGCTTCTAGCTGCGAGAATGCAAAAGCGAGTGGTTGTGTAAACGTGCCCTCATCCTGGTCAGCTAGAAAATAAAACTAAACTTGTCCGTCCCTTAACATTTCTGATTTTGTTTCAGAGATTACCATGGTGACTGAATTTTGTCAATTTGCGTGGTGTTGGCAGCGTGGTATTGGATATAGCTGTTTGGCAGGAAAGCCACTCGGTCAGCAAAACAGATGTTTGTACTTTCCGTAATTCCTAAAGTAACGCACCGAATTTCGTTCCGTTTTTTTTAACGGCTATGCCTTGCCTATGTCTACAAGTTTCTAATTTGCACTATAGGGTTCTACGAAGCATGGTTAAAAAGTTAGCATCATGATGACCTTGAAAATGGGCGTCAAGGTCATTGAGCGACACGTAATTAGTTGGCCCCCTGTTCGCCTATATACCATGCAAAGTTTCGTTGTCTTAGCATTAACCATCTGTGATTGCCAGAGGTGACCGTTCCTTTCTGCCCCACCCTGTAATAGTGATCATTACTATACGTATAATGTAAAAGCAGTAACCATCACAATTGCTACTTAAAAATGTGTTAGCTTTCAGGTCCATTTTAGATTTTAGGCCTAATTGTCAGCTTTTAGGCCTAATTTTTACCTGCCGTTTTAATTTCGTAAGCACCAGCTATTGGAGAATTACGTTCGAGAGTAGGCCTATTCATTTATGCACCAGTTTCGAAACCTTTTTTAATGAAGTTAATGTGTGTCGTTAACGGAATACTTTTGTTTTTTTATAGTTGCGTTCCTTCCTGGCGTGGTTAAACACGACGATCAAATGTTATTTCATTGAGTTAGGTCGAGAAAGCCTACTAGCTATAATAGGTGACCCGTCGTATCATCATCCGGGGCTGCAGTGAAGACCAGTCCGCAGCCAACAAGAGGGAGCCATTCTTATTGTGACTCCTGTGCAGTGTCGGATTGGGATCCCCGGAAGGCCCACTCTACAGGAGGCCGTTGTTAAAAAAAATGTTACTGACAAATTTGACATGAATTCGTATTAAAATTGCATCCCTACAATGCAGGAAAACGTTTCAAATTCATGCTGATTTCTTTAAAATTTTCTTCATTCTTCACACTAAAAGAACTTGCACTACGGTATATTATAGCAAATGACTTTGTGTCGTGTATGTAATGCTCGGGTCCACTAGCCTTATCGGTCGGCTTCCCTAACGTCCGCTACTAAAAATCGGCTAAAATCCCGAATATCTTCGAAAATATTTCAGATAGGTATTTCATCTTGGAGCTCGTGTATAATCCCTTGTCATGAAATTCCCCCCCAAATCAAAACAAAATTGGGAAAGTTATCGTACTCTAAACAAACAACACAACAGACACAAAATCAGTCTAGTATTCAGACTTCACTCGCTTCGCTTGCTCGGCCAATTAAATTCAGATGCAGCATTACAGCACTACCGCACTATCAGTCAGGATACGTGCCGGATGTCCACTAACTTGGCTAACTCATTGAACCAAATCTACCGAATTTCACCGAAATTACCCTCAGAGAACAGAGTATCTCTTCGCTTCCCGAGAAACCATCCATTGATCAAACCACGCCAGTCATCCAACTTGTCTCATCGATTAGCCGATTTATCTACGCGTTTTGGTTCAGGATGATAATTACACCACCAAAAGTGTAATTAAAAGACAGAATTGCCTTGGAACACGAGCATTCTTGTGGGCTTCGCTGGAATTTGTTTACGCTAAAATTCGCAGGCATTGAAATGCGCCAAGCCCGCGCAAGAGGCAACGGCTCTATCTTCACGTCGCGTCCATTTTAAAGTTCTAGAGCATTCATATCGTACAACTCCAAGATGGAAGACCTCTAGGATTTGTCGGGTGTACCGGGATCGTCTTCCACGTCGACGGCCCTTCCTTCCGCCCAGATTTACGGCGGGGAGAGGAGGGGGGGGGGGGTAAGGCAGGCGGCCAATGTGCGCGGCCACAGAATAGCCAATGGAGGTCATTCGGATCTTTTCACTCCTCTCCGGCCGCTGGCAAACGAAACAGGGCCTAAGGGGAGAAACCCCCTTGGCCATTCAACGCTGCGTGCTTAGCACATTAAATTACATCACCTTCTTTTTTCCCCCACCCATCGTCCACTGCAGCAAGCTAAAAACAAGAACGTCCCGAAGCAAGCCGTCACAGCTGGAAGTTCAGACCGACGTTTCTCGGCCAAGTGGCCCGTGAAGATGTTGCTGCCGATTGGCGAAAGCACCAACTGCCGTCCGGCCGATCTTTTTCCAGTCTGTTTCCGGAGCAAGATTCTTCTTCTTTTGACTTTTTTTTTTTATCAAGGATAAAAGCCTCGTCGAATGCTCATCTGTTTCAAAACAAAAGATTGTTCACATTTAATGTCTTGCTGTTGGAACAACGACACGAAACCATTACGCTGCGGACAATTTGACGAAACAAAACGATGAACAAACAACAAGTCTAATCGAGGTTAGTGTGAATTCAACCAAAAATCGAAAAGATGCTTCATAGCCTTCGATGTTTGTAAAACATTTGGTCGTTAGCTGGCGAGGGACAAGTAATCAGCGACACCAGCTTTGTACAATATGACGATTTCTATATCTGACGAGATTGTATTTAAAGGAAGATTCCTTCTTGTCTTATAACAGTCACGCGCAGTTCTCAGTCTGTGCGGGTCGCCGTCGTACCGTTCAAAGCTTCCTGGATGTAATAGGCTTAACGTTAGAAATTCGACGCGTCGTCCAGTTAGCCACCGATTCTGCCACCAATCGCGCTGCGAACACCCCGAAAATAAACTGATCTAGCATGCGGATAGAATTGTGAAAGGTACTCGTAACGCGCGATACACGGATTTTAAGCTTAAAACATTGCATTGACACCAAATTATTAAAGTTTAACAACAATGGATTCATGCTACGTACCTTGTTTAATTTCATGAATTTCAAACAAAAGAACCAAGGTACGAGTGTACATTATAAACCAAAGTCTCATAGCAGAAATGAAGCAACCGCAACGACCCCCGGAAGGGCAACAATGAAAACGTGCGAGTGTGTCAATTCTTTGGCATGAAGTTGAAACTGGGACGTTGTTGCCCTGAAAAGAAGTTGAAATTGGCACATTGCTGCCTCGACTAACAATTTGCTCTACGCGGTGGTCGCAAAGGCACGTCTTAAATGACGTCATGTACGAAGGAAAGTTATTTTTCGCACGCTACAGGGAGTGGGGAGGGGACTGAACGGGGAATGCCCGTTGGTGGGGCAGTGCTTACGTTAGAGCCACTATTTGATTGACGGAAAGGGAGAGTGTTACACAAAGAAAAATTGACTATTGCACTGAACGATCAGGCAGCACCGAGCAAATACTGGGGAACAACCACGGGTCAAACAAATCCCCGGGCGAAGCCGGGCACGATGCCAGTTATATAATAGGCAGCAGCGGCCGAGTGCACCGGCCTCGCCATTCCGTCGTACAATCAAGTGCCCCACCCTGCAGTGCCATCTATTGACGGGATTCGTCTTCAAATTCGGGTTGGGACACTTTTCCAACGTCTTCGAACAGATGGCGCCACCTACCAAACCTGACATGGCACCGTCTGTTAACGGCCTTGGACTACAAGTTCGGGTTATAACACTTTTTTCAAAGTCTTCGAAGAGATGGCGCCACTTACCAGACCAGGTGCCAGAGGGAGGCGGAGAGATATTCAGAACCCACACTATGAGAGTGCAAGAACGGGGTGCGGCAGGGGAAGGGGAAGCAGGAATTTGCGGGTGGTGGGCAGGGGGGGGGGGCGCACCATGCGTACGGGCACAACTAGTTGTACTGTATAATGTGCTACGGCGTTTTCTATTCTCATTACAAATGTGTTAAACGATCCATTGACGTAGCAGTAAGTCGTCCGAATACTTCAAGAATAGTCACCATTGCGTAAAATAATGTTCGTTTAGTGCTGCAACACCGGTAAATCTAATAATGAAAGAATTACCACGTTTTTGTGCGTCCCGCCAACACTAATCAATGCTATGATTGGGGTAGTCCGTTCTTCGTGCTTTCACTACAGTGCATCTCTTGGACGACGCGTCTCGCATGCTAAGTGAAACTGAGGGTTAAGCCTTTTACATCCAGGAAGCTATGCACCGTTTCGTGAGACTCAACGTCACTTCCGCTTGCTTCTTCACGTGACTCAGCTTTACTCGTGCGATAAGAAAACGTCAGCAATACCCTCAGATGTTTAAGATATTCACATTCGCTTTTTGTGTCTTTCCTAAAATTGTTGGCCCGAACCTTTGATGTTTGCACTCACATTTGCCTTCTCGCATTTGTGTGGATTTCTGGAATACGGCTGTATATCAACTGCGTAACAAAGAAATAAACAAAACCACGACACGATGTCAGCCAATCAGCCAATGGCTGCCATCGTTTGACGCGCTTTTCCCGAAGGAGGTAAGCATGAGCTGCAAATCTTTAAAACCACCATTTCAAATTTTTTTTTACATTTTTAACTCGCTGCAATTTGAAACGAGCAGCAATTCTTTCAGCTACTATCGTCATTAGCACTCTAGCGTACAACTTGGCTTCAAGAAAAAACGTCAAAAGACTTAGCGACGTGACTGCAGTTACAATTCCACTACTGAGCACTCCCCCCCCCCCCCTCCCCCAACCCCATGCACCCCCTTCCTCTGCGACACGAAAGCCTCAACATTCTAAAAATGGAGATGACGCGGAATTCTAATCACGTTCGTGCGTCGGAATGTGATGCCCGTCGGCCCTCGAGTTGAACGCCGTATGCGTTCGTGGCGACCTGCAGTCGTTGAAGGCTGCAAATTAAATTCAGCGTTAAAAACTGTCTTAACGGGAAATTGGAACGCATTTTCATATTCAAATGCCTCTCAGTCGACGTCTTATTATTATGTTTTTTTTTTTTGACGTTCGAGTTTTTTTTTTACCAAATCGCCGCGAGCAAAAACACACCAGAGCAGCAATGTATAGCATCATTACGGATGACGTATTTGAACATAATACTGAACGTGATGAATTTGGCGAAACTTGTGGGGCTCATGGCTGCAGGTTCCTACGTTTTCAGTTACTGATTTCGTGACGCAAAAAGATCCCAGCCTACCTGTAGAAATGGGATTCTTAAACAACACTGCGCTAGAAAGAGCTGCCCAACACATCCGTACTTTCCATTGATTCTTCACGTAACAACCGCCACAGATTGAAATGTGACGTCACGGCGTCCGACGTCATTCGTTTTGCGGAAGTGTACGATCTACGAAGCTAGATGGTGCAATCAAGGGAACGCAAATAGGTCTATTATGACAAAAATAGCAAGGACGTCACCCACAAGGTGGGAGATTTAGTTGCGCGTCAAACCAATTTCCTGAATAATGTTAAAAAAACAAAAACGATTTACCCCCTCTTTGGCGGCACAATTTTCAGGATCGTATCGTATATTTTTGCAGTTCAAAAGCAAACTTGAGGAGTCAAAAGCCTGCTTCAGGACGTGAGAACCCAGAAAATATCCGGTCCAATCAACGTCGTTGAGCTCAAACCGTTTCATTTACCACCTGCACAGTCCGTCGCTGACTGCCAGTCAGCAAATGGTGCGAAAAAGCCGGGTAGGAAGCCACAAACTCAGCGTGAACCCATTCTACCAAGCACAATTACGGACTTAGGTGTCATAAAAATGCGTTCCCCTGAGTGAGTGAAACTTTCATTTGCACGACCCAGACAGTTTTCATTCCCGATAACTGGACAAATTCTGGTTAAGGCCTGAATTTGGCATTAAAGTCACCAAACGGTCAGAAAAAACCCATAAAACCAGTCTTTATTGTAAAAAAAATAGGCCTATAAAAACCGCATTTGTGAGGAAACTGGCATTGCGAATCTTTCTTCCGCAATGCAATGAAGTTCCTGTCAGACTTCGGTTTGTAACGAATTATCTGAATTAAGCCACCATTCAGTTAATGAGGCTTTCCATGCATCCCTCAGATGAGACTGGATGAAGGAGGAAAAGGAGGAGCTGCCCCGCCTAGCATGTAAAAAGACATTTTTTTTCAGCCTTTAACCCCTGAAACGCTAGCTTCAGTGGACGCTCAGAATCACCTATCGTAAAAATGCCACTTACAGCAAGGCGGGATCTCGAGTTGGCTACAAGGTGATGTGTGACTACCGAGAAATTCGCCTAGTAATGGCCGAAATCTTATGGTAATGTTCCTGCCAATGTGAAAACAATCGGAGATGTCAATAGACAAAATCACCAAACCTACATGGACGAGACGCCAGAGCAGCTTCCACGTAGCCGAATGCTTGCCCCAGCCACCAGCCACTCAGCATCTAAACCAGGAGATCTTTAATTCTGCTTCGCGGCCCGGGGTGGGCACTATACCAGGGTGTGGACCCAACCATGGAATCCAGGACTACGAGTTGCAGAAGTGTCGTCACCAAAAACCTTCAAGTTGTGGCAACAAGGATGTTGAAAGTAACGTATTTTTCAGACAGAGCAAGCGAATACTTATTTATTGCTTTATTGTTCCTTCCAGGAAAAATGTGTGTTGTGTTGTGCTCGGGGTATAGGGTAGCACAGAGGCAGGAATATCTCTGGGTGTCTACTGTGCGGTTCCCGCAACAGGAAACGAAAATTGTACACTTACAAGGAGGGAAGGAACCTCAGTGTAAAAACTCTTCAACGTTGTGCTAGTTGTCGTGCCGTGCAGGGAAGCACGAGGCGGAGTTTCATGGCGTTCGTGCGTGGTGAGGAAAATCTGTGTGCAGTAGAACCTTGCAAAATCTTTCCGTGGAGTAGAAAAGCGCTTGGGTTTATACGTAGTGTGGTTGAATACTATCGTTTCTTTAGAGGACACTGGGCAAGGCTCATGAGTTGTTCTAAGAGGATGTGCAAGTAGGCATAGCCCTGAAGAAGGCTGTAAATGAAAAACTGGCACGTTTTGACCTCCCAGTTAATCGGAAGGCCCCGCAGTTGTGAAGTTGTGTTAGAATTAAGTTCTGGTTAGAAATTCATGTTCTTTAGAACGTTGCAACTTTTTTTCCGTCAAGCAAAAGCTCAGGGGGAGGGGGAGATGTAACGTGTTACATTTGGTGACGGTTCACTTTGTGCGCCGTGGTGCACCTGGCTGATATCCAGTGGTGAGAGCCAGGTCGCAAGGTTAACCCGTGAGTGACTCATGACCCACTGAATACAGCCACCTACAACCCAGAAACATGCCGCGCGTATAAAAAGGAACTGGGTTCACACCACTGGACCAGATTGGAACCAGGTACTCGAGGTGAGAGGTTGCTCCCACGTCCGAGGCCCTGAAAGAACTAAACCCCGATGACGTGCCGTGGTTAGTCCGGATCAAATAGACGAATGCCAAACATCACTTTCCTAGACTACGGCCAAGGAGAGATATTGGACTGTAAACGGTAAAAGTTGGGGTGAGGGATAATCGTCTAACTGGAAAATCGCATAACTGGAAGAACGTATACCGTATAACAGTATAACGGAAAGTCTTCTAACAGGAAATTCGTATAATGGAAAATCGTCTAACAGGAAATTCGTATAATGGAAAATCGTCTGATGCCCCAGCCTCGCTCGCGCTGCCGCTCTCGCTGCGGCTATACATATAACATCAGAAACCACAGTTAGACGTTTATCCAGTTAGACGTTTATCCATTATACGATTATCCATTATACGATATTCCGTTTAGATGATTTTCCATTATACGATATTCCGTTTAGACTATTTTCCAGATTTTTTATTTTTGCAGGTATTAGACAATTATCCCATTAGGCAATTTTCCAGTTAGACGTTCGTCCGACGCGCCTAAAAGTTTATTATTGTTTGACTCTCATTATTTGGCCTTACAGGTTAAAAAAAATAGGAGAAAATGTGCATGACGTCGTTTGAGTACGGCCTCATGCAGCCCCTCCTTTTACTGGACTTCTTGCTACCGGTACTTTCTAAGATGTCAGTTAAAACTGAAGGCAACTGTCAGTTAATAAGGAACTAGGTAAAACGAAGTCAATTTTGTGTCAACAATAAAGTGTAGTTAGTTAAAACATTCTTAATCAAGCTAAACTAAAGCAACAAAACTTGTAGGTTTGAGTAATTAACTATAACTACGAATATCTTCACGTTTATACATCGATTCGCTCTCTACATAACTGATAACTAGTTGAACTTAACACATCAACAGCAGCGCTTAGCAACATTGATACACGTAAGGTGCCTTTGCTCCTAGAGGAGTCAATTTGCACCGTTACAATTCCTCTCTTCTGAATCGTGCTACGTTTCGCTCCCCTTTAGGTTTGCTTAAGGCTCCGCGACGCTTCAAGCGATTAAGGAATAATTCTATTTACAATTCATTAAAAAGACGCGACCCTTCTTCAAATGCTTGACATCTTTCCCTTCCTGTGTCCTCAAGGTTTGCCGAATCCCGGTTTTTGCAAAAATATCAATTAAGACGAACACGACAGAGAGACAGACATGCACACAAACCTACTGCTACGCGACGAATTTTCCCTCCTTTAATTTACGTTTTAAATCTATTAATCAATGTTGCGCCAAAAGGAAAAGAAGAAAGAGAAGAAAAAATAAAGAAAGAAAGGGACGGAATCACAACTGCTCGTCGCTGGCAGAATTGATTAGCCCTCTTCTTCTTTCCCCCCAATCAATGGAAAAACGTCTGGGCCAAACTGCTTCCGTTTAGTGCGCTGTCATGTTTGGTCGCCATCGACGAACGCCAGACAAGCGAACCGTCTGAACCGACGGGGCGGAAATAAGAATGGGGGAAAACGAGAGCCAAGACAAAGGCTGAAGCAAGATGAGGAAATATTATGCGGTATAAGCTGGTGTAACAACTAAAATAGAGAATGGAATAAAGTTATTTTGTATTTTCACCCTTCAGTTAAAACCAGGGGCATCTACTTAGGGAAACGAACAGCGTGCTCACGCCATCAAGACGCAGGCAGTGAGTAGGGACTGACTAGTATCCAGTGGCGGATTACCCAATAGGCAAATGCCTATGGACTCACCCGATTGGGGGATCCGTGACGACGAATCAAAAAAATGCTGATTTTTGTGGAGCCCAGAAATGTCTAGAACGTATTGTATGAAGCCAGGAAAGGTCTTAAGAATTCAAAAAAATCCGTAAGCTGCTCACTGGGGAACTCACAGCGCTCCGTGATAATTTGTGATGGGGCTAAGGGCTCCCACGATTTCGACTGCATAGGGGCACCCACAGGGCACATAGGACTTACTCAAGCAATGCCAGTATTGGGGGAGGGGGGGGGGAGTGCCTAACCTGGCCTAACTCACTCTATGCGCATTCGGGAAGAGAAGGGCCCGGACATTGGGTCCTTACCGAATGCGCATAGGGTGGGTTAGGCCAGGATTGAATCCGATCCTCCGTTAGTCGTCTTAATAGTCAGCCACTCTGGTCCGGCGCCCCCCCCCCGGGGGGGGCAATGCCGGATTAAGCCCTAGGTGCCCTGTGGGTGCCCCTAGACAGTAGAAATCTTGGGGGCCGAAGCCTCACTCGCAAATTATCACCTAATACGTTTTTAATTTTACCAATATTTTTTTACCCACATTTTTAAAAATGTGTGCTCGTGCTCATTGCGACGTGCAGGCACGTAAAAGGTCCTAGATACTTCCTAGAAAAATTGTCCCTCTCCGCCCAGTGATAACCTTAGCAGTTGAAAAGGACGTCAGTTGGTCTATTTCCCTCTTTTTATTTAAATTGGGGACAGTGGAACACTGACGCTCAAACTACGGACAACTGACAAAGTGTAGAATTACGGCTGTGCAGACAAAGTTGCTTTCCAGTACAAAGGGCAGTGGAGATGAAATATGATCGGCCCCTGAATGAAACTGTTAATCTTTTTGCCCCCCTGCAGTGAAATGCAGATGGACACAATTGCCTCTATATTATTTTAAGAATAGGTTGGCCATAGGAAAGATGTAATCTTCCTCTATCATGACATCTTTAGTCGATTCGACAAGCATATGTACAAACATTGACGTGACATGAACTTTGTACACATAATCGAGTCTCTTGCTTGTAATGTCGACGAAGCGGCGTGGCTTTCTGATATTTGTCTTAATTTTTGCAACTGCACTGGTGATAAATCCACAGCATCAGATCAATGCACATAAAATACATTTTATGAAACAATCTCCCTTAGCGTGCCATTTCAGAGAATTCCGACGTCTACAAAAGCAATGAAGTCGGCGATGGTGGCATTGTCATTTACTATACCACACGCCATGGCTGTTTGCTGTGACGTGCATATCACGTGACTGGGCTAGTCCAATCAGACGGCCAAACAGCCGTTGTTCTCATTTGTCATTGGCTAACTCATGATGACGTCACGGCAAACAGCCATTGTGCATGGTTATATGCGCGCTCAAGTAATTTTTTTATGCCAACCGTTAGTCGGAACAGCAGCACATTTCCAGCAACGTATGAAATTTTAAACAAATTCCGAAGTTTTGCGTTTCTCCCGCTTTTAATATGGGAAACGGAAAGAAATAAAACATAATACAGGCAGGCCTAGACGTAACATCCATGATATTCAACGAAAAGAAAGTCGCAAGTTCGAGTCCAGTCAGAGAGACTATTCCCCCCCCCCCCCCTCCGCCTTTCTTACGTTTGTGCACATCGTAAACTTTACTGACGAACTGTCAGCAACATTTAACCTTTAACCTCAAAGAAAGAATAAATCATGAGGTAAAGGGTTCACGAAGCAAACAGTCCGAAGTAATAATAATTGTGTAGAGGTGAAGAAGCAAGTTGCTCACCACTGCGAAAAGTTGAACAGTTACGAAGGTGGGCTGGTGCCAGCAGCCAGGATCCACCCGATAGCACAGTGGTTAGAGTGCCCAGCTGGTAAGCCGAAAGTCTTGGGTTCGAGTCACAGTCGGAGCAGTTGTGCTTTCATTCTTTGTTCCTCATATTAGTGTACCTTGTATCTTCACAAGGCCAAATTATAACGCAGCCTGTTTGCTTCGTGACCCTTAACCTTGTATTGCAGTTTATTGCTACATTTAACCACTTCACAATATTGTACAGTAATTTATTGCTACAATCAACCCTTAACGTAGTACTGTCATTTATCACTATATTTAACCAAACTTGTACTGTTGATTTATAGCTGCACATACAGGCTGTTTTCTTCCTTAACCCTTAGCCTTATCTTGAGATTTATTGATATGTTTAACCTTAACAATGTACCGCGATTTATTGCTACATTTAACCCTTAATATTTTACTGTGAGTTGCTACATTCAACCCTTAACTTTGTACTGCTGATTTTTTACTACATTTAATATTTAACCTTTAACTATGATTTATAAACCCTTTCGCACCAACAGACGACTTTTAGAGCGTGCCACCAGGCAAAAGTTAAAAAGTCCCAACGAACACCACGAACGTTGTGAGGGGTGCCGGGAGACCCGCAACAGCGTCAGCAAGCACAGCCCGGTGGTCATACTGGTCGGTGAAAGCAGGACCGAATCTCACGACCAACTAAGGCACACGTTTTTAAAAAAAAAACATTTTTTAAATTATTTTTTTTACGGTGCATACGGGACTAATAAAATAGTGAAAAATTCGTCAGTTGATGCGGTAAAGACGCTACGTTTAATCCTTAACCATGTGTTGAAATTTATTGCTACATTTAACCCTTAACCTCATATGGAGATTTGTTGCTACACTTAACCCTTAACCTTGTGTGGAGATTTAGTGCTACATTTAACCCTTAACCTTGCATTGAGATTTATTGCTACATTTTTGCATGGAGATATATTGCTACATTTAATCCTTAACCTTGTTTTAAGATTTATTGCTACATTTAACCCTTAACCTTGTATTGCGATTTATTGCTACATTTAACCCTTAACCGTGTATGGTAATTTATTGCTACATTTAAAATCGTGTTGCGATTTTATAATACATGGTTTATTTTTATTTGGATTCATCATTTCCAGCACACAAATATTACCTTTAAGATGCTAAAAACTAACGATAACCCTGCTTGGGATGTCATTTCTTCCAGCAAATTTCCGTTTCTTCTTTGGGCTAACCTGTTTTTATGGTGAAGAGTGCCATTATTAATATCATTAAACGGTTAATGTAATTAACGAAGCATTTGGTTGCGCAAATTACATTACCATTTTATATTTTTTTCCCGCCAAGACAGAAGGCTATCGTTTGCTTCCACGCTTTCGATTTGCTAAATTCACGCTGATTTTGTGGAAATGGCTTTCATCTTTTATTCACGGTAATTCAATCCAGAATCTTCATCATCGTGCATTTCTAACACTTCCCTAAGTAATTCTCAGAAAGAAAGTGACGGAATAGCAGCACATTTCCAGCAACGTATGAAATTTTAAACAAATTCCGAAGTTTTGCGTTTCTCCCGCTTTTAATATGGGAAACGGAAAGAAATAAAACATAAAATGAACGCAGCACTCTCGTTCAAAGACTGGTATCTATCATCGCCGCAGACAACCTCCTCGATTATACTTCGGTTAATAGGCATACGAATATAGGATGATTAATCCAGTATTAAGAAAATAAATAATTTATGGTATACGTAGAATGCACACCAACATGCTTTATAAACGAGACAACAAGGTACCGCCGGTCTAAGAATCAGCGGGAGCGTCCAAATCTGGACCCACATTGGGTAGTAGGGGAAAGGTTTTAAAGCTAGTGGATGCAAGCAAATAGAAAATACCAACCGTAATGTTGGTCCAGAGTTGGTCTCCCGTTGAGTTGACAGTACAGGGAAACAGGAGACAAAGGTCCGATTTTTTTTGCGTGTCTACCTAAATAGTCTCTTGTTTGGTTTTCACAGTTTGTCGATAATAATAGATCTTTTTCGAATGAATCTTTGAGTTCCTTAAGTCAACAGCGCAAGAAATGTTGTTCTGCGGAAATATTATACGCGAATGACAATTTCTAACAAAACTGCGCACTAATTCAATTTTTTTTTGTAAAATTTTGCGACAATTGCACGTTCTCGAAAAGTGCATAAACGTTTTAAGCAGAAGAAGTAGTGTTCTCTTTTTGTCTCGCACTTTGTGATGGCGTTTGAAAATTGCTGTTACAGTTTTTACTACTGTTGTAGTATTTCGAATACATGTTGCGTTTTAGTGATATAATAATAAATGGAAGGCGAATTTAGTTTATTAAATTGGTTAAATAGATTAACTTGTGTAAGAAATTAAAAAGAATTTAGAAAAGAAATTAGAAAAGAAATATGTATTGTCCTTCACGTGCAGTATTTACGGGGGACAATGTTCTTCACGCGGTTGACTAGGGGAAGATTCACGCACTAAATATTCATTCAGAAAAGCTCTATTGAACACTAGAATTCAATCGCAATTACTCGGCCGAAGAAATGTGCTAGGGTGGCCCGCACACCAGAGTCGACAAAACGTCGCACGACAGGACATTAAGTCGAAACCTGTCTCAGTATGCTGCAGACGTCTCCAAAACCATCAGAATGAGCTGAGCGCCACACACCGGATGCGACGTTGTTGCGAGACAGGTGTCTGACGACACCAAAGCGAATCTCCTTCTAGTTTCGTGTGACGGGGTCTCTCCACCAGATGCGACGTTTCGTCTTGCAACGACGTTCTGTCGACTTTGATGTGCGGTCACCCTTCTGTTCCGTTGTGTCGTTTTCCGGGTATTGACGCATCGTAAGAAAGCAGGCTACATCGTTGGGAACAAACGTAGCAAGCTGGTGTACTCCCGGGACCGCCACCCTTTTAGATCGGGTTCCCTTACTGCCGTTCTCACCACTGCCGCTGAATCTTTCCGCCGCTGCAGAAAGTCTGGTTGAAACCCGAATACCTCGTAAAATATTTAAAGTGGGCGTTTCATCTTCCAACTCGTTTCTTTCATGCAGCAAAACTTACCTCTCATGAAATTTCAAACAAATCAGAACGAAACTGGCAAAGGTTATCGTGTTTCAAACTGACCTAACACAATCACAGACAGACAATAGACAGACACACAAAATCCACATTCAATCAAATGTAGGTCTCACTTCGCTCGGCCAATCAAGTGCCAGTGTGTCACCATTTACGTAAACAACCAATAAATCGAGAAATGCTTCTCTTTAAACTGCGGTAACTGTTTCTCAGCTTTCAGAGCACGCGTGGCTCTTGGATATTACCCCATAGGAATAACATTAGGACGGAAACAAATAACATTTTAGCAGCAAAACTACTTGCCCTACAGTAAAATAAAAAAAAAAACCTTTACCTTATTTTTTCGTTTAGGCATACAAAAAACTGAAAAGATTCCTTGGCCTGTGTAGTTCCACCATGTTTAGTAGTTTGGGTGATAAGGAATTTTCGATGCAATGCAAACAAAATGAATTTTTTTTTAATGCACGAAGTACTCTTTCAAAAAACCTCTCTTGGTGTATGAGAATTAACACATCAAGCTTTACGAATAAAAAATGGTCTCGATTGAACAAACGTAGCTGGTTCCACATCATTTTGAAAACTTTTTAATTTTTTTAATTTTAGCAGTGGAGATTTAGGCATAACTGGCTTGAAGGCCAAGCTATTCGTTTGCTCTTGCAGGGAAGGTACACTGGATCGGACAAGGTGTCTTAATTTCTGGTAATGTTTAGGTCTATACAATTCGTACATCTACTGTATAAAAAAGTAGGGTCTAACTAAAATGATGTACGGATCTGTAAAGACTGACGACCCGGTAGACCAAAGCCTTCGTAAACAAACGAACAAAAACCAGAAAGAAGCTTGGAAGGGGAAAGGGAGAGTAAAAAACACGACGGAACTAAGCTGGGTTGGCGTATTTTAATTTTAGTTCACGGATGCTGAAGAAATTCGGCGTTCGTATATACCGACAGTTTTTCGTTAATTGCAGGATATGCACGTTTACATCATGCCAACTATAGTCTATCAATTCACACGCCATATTCGTGATTTTCTTCTCAGTCATTACGTCATTCCTTATGTTTTATTGCTTTTATACCCCCCCCCCCAACGCATGTTTTGTCTACGATGTCTTACGTCTACATTGGCCATCATTCTCCATAGTCCTATACAGTCTCCATGCTTTGCAGGTCTACAAATTTGTTAGATCTGTAAATCACATGGTAAACAGACCCGAAACCGTTGTTAAAATAAAATGTTTGTGTTTCTAAGCAAAACAATAAGTAATTGTATTCTTAAGTAACAACATTTATTTACATTGAAACCGAAAAGAACTCTTTTCGAGAAACCAAACCGATACACCTTTGCAGCTTTGTACACAAAATTAAGGACAATTGAAAATAAGCCAACAGCAAAAATCATACACTAGAAATAACGTAGTTCAGTAAGCCACCTTTATGCACTTACGTTTCGTCGGAGTGGCATGACCTGGATTCGAACCGGCTACCCAGTTCGCCCCCAGCTCACTTGCATAGCGCCTTAATCGCTATGGCCACATCTTCCACTGGCATAAAGATAACTCACTGATCCCGTTATTAAGGCCACAACCGTGACCAGGACTCCATTCCACCGAAAATTGTTCGGCCATAGGCAATGGAGAGGGAAGACAAATCATACACTCAA
>JAHWFP010237561.1:179166-199608 GCA_023313725.1 Lithobius niger
TCCTTAATATTATTTCCAGCGATTTACGTCTATTTATTTGTACACAGAATAACGTTTCTTCGCTGTTCCGATTTCCAACTCAGCCACGTAGTCAAATTTGAGCGAAGGAATCTTAAGTAAATGATGCCACTCAAGCGGGGAGAGGGCGAAGCTATGAGGAGTTGGGGGGGGGGGGGAAGAGGCAAGGGGTCGTCACACAATTTCTTTTACCGAGCAATATTTGTATCTAAAAAAAAACAGAAAGCAAAAAGCACTTTAGTAAGTAAATATAACAGAGTAGCCGTAAAGTGCACGTGAAAGACGAAATCACGACATTTCGGTTCCTAGATCGGAGCCGTTTTCAAGTGAAGGGGATTTAAAACATGTAAGCAGAAGAAATGGTATGATACCTTACATTCGTGAGCCCTATAAACTTTAGTACCATGAACCATCGGTTCTCCAGCATGGTTTATTGGTTTATAATTTTCGTTTGTTTGACATGTTTTAAAACCCATCACTTGAAAATGACTCCGATCTAGAAACCGAAAAGTCACGATTACATCTTTCTCCTAGACTTTATGGCTACTCTGTTCTGTTATATCTATTTATTTCCAATATTTATATGATACGTTAACATTTTTAACATTTGGCACAAAATAACTCTAAAATCAAAACTTCCCAATAACTTTTTCAATGTTTACAAACAGCTTAAAAAATGGTCTACAAAATCACGAAAAATTAACTAATATCCCGAATTATTTCCCTCTTTATCGATGAAGAAGAGGGGGGAGGAAGTAACGTTTATCGTATAATTTTCTATAGGGGAAAGAATGTTGCAAAAAATTTTGCTACAATGGGGCAGCTTACGTTAAAAAATGAAGCAAAATTTACGTGACGTCATTTATGTATAGGCCCTAATGCATCTTGCGTTACGTTTCCTATTTACATTAGCCCTCTGGCGATACGAACTGGAACGAAGAGCGAAGGAAAGGGGCTGCGGTCTGGCTGGCTTCACCGCACGTTCGTCGTGCTTCGCGTAAAGCTGCCAACACAAAGACGGAAATTAATTTTTCCGCGACAAAAAAACCGAAAAGGACGGTTAGTTTCGATGCAAGGAAAATCCACTTTTATGGATGACTGCTTACACAACAAGCTCCGCAATCACTGCAACATTTAGCTACAAGTGCCTGAGTTCGGTTCGCGCATCTAACGGCATAAAATACGTAGCGATACTGATCACGGCCAAACAACGACGTACGTTAATATCAGTGATTATGTTTTCACAAAAGTCTCAAGAAAGTCACCAATTGCTGTAATGACAATAGTGTCCGCGGCCTATCTTCGATTTCCCCCAGAACGAATACAGATAACCGATTATATGTTTTCGATAGCAGAGCACCTAGATGGTTACAAAAACAATGGCGGCCGTCGATGAAAGCCGCTTCCTCCAGGAAGATGTAGCCGCTCATAAAATACCTACAGGACTCAAGATACGCTGCGCGCACAATAACTACGATTTAAAGCAGTAGACAGAATAGAGGATACTTAATTTGTATTTTTTTTAATTATTTTTTCATGATTAGCCGTTTGAGAAACAGCAAACGCCGTAGGAGTCGTTTTCGAGTTCCTACCGTGTTTTTTCGAGTCCTTAGTGACTTCCTGACTTTTTCCTGACTTTTCCTGACATTTTTGTACTTTTTTCCTGATTCACTGACTCTTTAGGGGAAAAAACCTTGAGAGTGGCTGCTCTCAGCTAAGGGTTTTGGAGAAATCCAGTTTTTTTGAGAAAAAAAAACATGTTGCCTCTGCACAGCAGTCCCACACTGCCGTTTTCCACCAAAACAAAAAAAGTAAACAGTGATGTTAAGCCAGTTTTACACTCAAATCCACCTCGAAATACGCAAAACTGTTTTCTGCGACACGCAGCAAGAGTGCGAAAATGGTAGGTCTAATCCGCAAAAAAAAGTTATCAAAATATTAAAAATAAAACGAATCTGCTTAACAGATTCAGCTAGAATCGGTTTTGGCATTTACTATTATGTCGTGTGAGAAGCACTTCTAAATGCATAATGTAGTAACAAGTGTGTGATACACAAGACGTCATTGCTCAACTATAGGCCTAACTTCCCCTATTAGGCCTAACAAACAAACAACCAAAAAAGCCGAATCAAAATTAACAGATACTATGTATTATTACCCAAGTGTAGTTGAAAGTATTTTTTTTTACCCAACATTAGCCTGTTTAAAAGAAAAGAATATCGTCCTCACCAGTGGTGAAAATTCCTGACCTAACATCCAATTTCCTGAATTCCTGACCTACTTTCTAATTTCCTGACTTTCCTGACTGGTAGACATCCTGTTACAGCATTGGCTTGACAAATTACACTAACGTTTCTACCTCCATGTGCCCATTGCAGCTAGCTCAACGACCGTCTCCAGCGACTAGCCTCGTAGCCAGTACGGCGCTATTGTCTCTGTTCTATTGAAAAAGAACCCACCCAGTCCTTATAGACTGACAGCATAGGGCAGTGTAAGAGACTACCCATTTCTTTCAGTAGCTACGAAATCTGAACAGTAGCCATTATGCGCCGTTTCGCAAGGTTCAAAAATTGTACCAGTCCAGCTTTATCGTAGTTGACTTAAAGGCCTCAAAAAATTAATTTTAAAAACAAAATAAAAAAAAACACTTTTCACCTAGAGAACATTAACGAATTTTCTATCCAGAACCTACGGTTTTAAAATTCCAAATTTCCTGTACCTCTAATGAGAAAGGCTGCGGCAATGTATAAGTGTGGGGCTACTGTGTTCTTTATTTTTCTCCTGTTTCCAGGAGGGCTTAATTAGTGCATTTTCGCTTATCTGTAGAGCACAAACGCGTACAGAATATTCAACACGGAAACAAGACTTAGGTTGAACAATAATTTATTTATACGTCTTGTTGAAGCTGAGCCGTCCAATCACTTGCTTTCAGCAAACTAATTCCCCGAGAGACCTTAAGCAAGTTGCGGGCACACTTTATGACCACATTAATCCTCAAGTGCTGCAATAAACTACGCTTCGGCATGGAAATGGGCAGTAACAACAAGCGCTCTTGGCACAAAAAATACTTCTACATGTGGACAGCACTAAGCCATAGTAACAAGCATTACATTCATTTTTAAACCTCATTCTAATCTGTAGAGATTAGCGTGAGCTTACAAAATTAATGTAAGGCCCCGTTTATAGAGGTTATTTTGACGCGCAAAAAAGGGGTAAGAGTTAGTTAATGGGAAAGGGAGGATGGGACGTAAATAATTCTTGTGCTTCAGTTTTATTCAAACTTTCAGTGTAGCTTTCCACCCAAATCAAAATGGACCCCCCCCCCTCTTTCCCCAAGTCATCTCATTCTAACAACCTACTTATGGCCAATATAGTTTTTCGGCTATGGAAATAATACGCGCCGGGCCTCGAGACAAGCGCCGGGTGTTTACTTATCACGAAACTAAGTGGTCAGGCAGTATAAGAAATGCAGCACTGTCCAACACTCCTACAAGAGAGGTAAGGATATCGAAAACATCGTTTACAGGCCTCAAACCAGAGATCGTAAACCTTTCACGTCGGCTAATGAGAGCAATTTTCAGAATTTTTTTTTCTAAACTGCTACAAAGTGCCACGTTGGTGAAAGAATGAAAAGGCTTGGCACAATAATTCTACGATACGGAGTGGCTTAAAACGACTTTTTTTTTATTATCAAAACTGCTGTTTGATCCGTTTAGTTTGTTCATCTTTAGAATTGGTTTGAAGTTGACTGTAGCCTGGCTGAATCTAGACTGTAATATTTATAGGAAAGGCTGGATTAGAAGGAACAGCATTTTCTGGAAGAATGATAGTGAAAGAATATTACAGAATAAGCACACAACATCCACAACCATTTTCCAGACTTTTTTAAGACTTTTAAAAGAGTATTTTCTTTTGCTTTTTCAAACCTTAGCAAGGAAATTTGCTCCCATTATACTGAATGTTTGCTTGCTTGTGTGAAATGGACTTGCTTCATTCCATCAAACCTTATTTTTTGTTTATTTATTTTTCAGTAGGATGAGGGGGAAAATGCGAAAAAGAAAGGGTGAAGCTTTTCTCAGTACTCTGGAGGTTTTTTTGGAAGTATGACACGCTCCCAGCCAAAGCCACGGCGCCAGAGGAGGGCTAGTTTTGCTATACGAATTTCAACCGAAATTTCCGACGTTCTTTTACATGCCACAATCGACAGGAGCACGAGGCATCACAGCGCCCTTCTCTTCCCGTGGTAACAACAGGTCACCTACCACCATTTTTCTCCCCATAAGTACTGTTAGGATTACCGGGAGACGCTCTCTGCAAGCAGCAATGCAAAATTACGTGGGGGACTCAACATGTGGCAGCTGCGGTATATTTGGTCATTTTACTTTTAAAAGAATCTGAAAAATAAAACCGAACGGCTTACGGGTTTCATACACGTTACCATTACAACTTCCCCAAACTAAAAAAAATTAAACAGTTTGCGTACTGAAAACCACTTTGCCGCTTTTCAAGTACTTCAAAGGGTTTTACAAGCTTGTGCAAACCATGATATTATGCAGTAATGCGTGACAGTATACATGCCGCTACAAAATCAAGAATGGACCCATGGCACGAGGCCATATGTGTGCCAGCCACCCTGGGCCTTTCAGTACTAGTGCTTGGCGCTGAAAGGCGTAAAATACTAACCTCCACCCAGTTGGCATGCACTATTGCCATGGGACATTTTCAAAAAAGGCGGGAGCATACTTGGAAAGAAGGGTCAAATTCTACAAAATTCTTAATGACATTTTTTTGGAGTCCTGCCCCCTCATTGTTATGCCCGCTCCCCTGCCCCAGGGCCGTTTTCTTGTCAGTTTGTTTCGATGGCAGGAAAACAGGACATCTCGGCCATTTCGGCTTGAAAAAAGGGCATTTTTCATATCCCTTTTTTTTTACAAGAGCAGGATTCGAGCCCCCAAATGTGCATACACCTACGATGGACCAACCAATGTTTGTCGATTGGGACCAACAAAGCGTACGGACGGTTCAAACCAAAAAGTTTTACCGAAGTCAAGAAAGGTTCCAACACCCAAGTCGTAAAGAAGTATTTCAGCGCAGAGAAAAAACACTTACAAATTCGTAGCCCCCGTTTTCACGGCCCACTTCCAACCATCAAAACTTCGAAGTGCATCACCTGTGAGTAACCCACCTTGCGGATGAAAACATAAAAACAAAAATAAAGAAAAAGTACAGTTGATGGTTGGTACTTTACATTTCTTTGCGTAAATCGTAAAGCATTCCCAGGCCGCATCATCGGCGTTCGTTCCTTTTGTATATATACCCATTCAGCGAAACACATCAATAGGAAGAAGGCAAGCAGCCATGCACCGCAGAATGAGGGGAAAAAAAGCCATCGACAGAAAGAGCAAAAAGAAATCTTTCTCATTGTCAATTTTCAACATCGCGCTCCATAAAGCAGTTGGCGATCCACGTCCTCCAAGAGTGAGGTCTGCCCGCGGCGCCAACGGGATGAATGAGGCTCAGCGTTTTGCGACGCCATGCTAGGCACACTTTTCTACTTGGCCCATCGATGGCGGTGGCTTCTTGTGCCAGAAGAGGGCGCCGCATGAAATGAGATCTTGGCCCCCTAGCCGTGATAGAATATGGAAATGGGGTGGAGGAAAATTTATTTACGTGACAAAACCATGATAAAAGAAAAAAAATAGGAAAAGAATACGAAAACCAATTCGGTTGGTTGCATGTATGCGAGTAGATCGTGCGTGTGTGAAGCTGCGACGCGACTCTTTGCGTACCACGTACAGTGATCTTGTAGTGCGTCCGATGGCGGACGTTCGGTCGACAAATACGTATAAATGCGCACTCTTTTATGGTTAGTACTGTAAGAATTCTCTACAAATCGACCTCTCTGATGTGTTGCAAGAGGAACCAACCGCAAGAAACTGATAGGAAGGAATAATAATAACTAAGGCGTCATCAGTAACGCTGTCGACAAAATGGAGCGATGCGATGGCAAACAACCCGTGTTGCATTGGAGACAGCGCTGTGGCTCATCTTTTCGGTTGCATTATCTCATCTTGTTTCTTTGTCCATTTGCTTTCGTAGCTGGATGGTGTTGACGGCGGTTGCGACGAGGGGAAACTACTGGGGAGCAAATAGGTGATCAGCTCACACCATCTGTGCATTTTGTCACCTTGATTATTCCTCAACAACACGTGCGCTTTTAAATTTTCTTTTTTAAAACCATGTCTGGGTTTAACACTATCAATGTACAAAATCTGGTGTTAATTGATTCGGATACAAAGCTTGCATTGGAGTGTATTCATAAATGGAGCTTCGCTCCAATAATAATAAACTTTATTGTGACACATGAAAGTACAGGTGATCAACACAATGATGGGAAAAAATGAAATTCAAATTTGATATGTTATTGAGCCTACTCGGCCTTCAAGTCATCCGCACAGTATACAAACAACTTAATGCCTACTTACATACTAACCTGGAATCCAAACACAATACAAACCGTCCAAGCTGCACAGCAATGACCCTTCCCCGTGGAAATATGTAGGGGCACGAAAACCAACCAGGAAGGACACACCCAAAATCACATTTCAAATCTGCGTGTGTCCCGGCAGAAATCCGGGACTCGGCCCAACACTCCTCCCCGGGTGGAGCATGAGGTGGGACCCCAAGGACCTCAGACAACGAATTCTCCCCCCAAAACACAAACCACCGTTGTGACGCCCACCGGGGACATTCCAATAGATAGTGCCTAAGTGTCACCGGCCCACCACCACAAAAACACTCAGGTGATCGAGCCCAGTCCAAGTGGGCAAGATGGGTCCGAAGCAGAACGTGGCCGATGCGCAACCGCGACAACAGGCCAGCATCCCGGCGGAAAAGACCATTCAGTACCCGTGAAGCAGCAGTCGAGGGATGCAAAGAGAAGAGTCGCCTCCCCGTCGCATCTGTAGTCCAAACCGCCTCCCATTCTCCCTGCACGGCCCTAGCAACAACAGGCCTAAAATCACGTAGACTGACAGCCACGCGCACCTCGCTGCACCCCCGGCCACCTCTGCGAGCCTGTGCATCAGCCTGCTCATTACCAAAAAGCCCTGAGTGCCCCTTTCCCCACCCAACCGACACAGAAACGCCTCGCAGAACCAAAGTGTATATCTTCCACCCCACCTCCCGCACGATTGGGTGCGAACACTGGAGCGTCCAGAAACACCTCCCCAAGAATCCTAACCTCGCTAGAGAGTCTGTCAGAACACAAAATTCCGAGAAACCCAGTTCCGACCCCACGTTAATAGCCACGGAGACAGCAACCAACTCGCCCACAAAAGCTGATGGGAGAGCACAAACGGTGTACCCATACTCCAAACGCAGCTGTGGGATGCCCCCCCCCCCCCCACACACTCCCCTGTTGCACAAAGGAAGCGTCACAAAACACATGGGTGCAAGATCCAGGCAGGCACACTTGAGCTCTAGGATACAGCATCGCCGATGCAGCAGTATCGCAACACACAGGGCCGGAGGATGCACAAACACCGGCAACGGGTAGACACCTAGACACCCCTGGTCCAGGAGGGAAACACCCAGCCCCAGAGTACCAAGCAGTGCCCGGGCATCCGGGGGCAAGAGCCGATAATCGCAGAGAATGCGCACAAGAGGGTCTGCCTGGCCCTCGCGATCGCCCGCAGGCAGAGCCTCATCAGTAACTCCTTTGCACGGAACAACACAGGTTGCTCCCCGCCTCAAACATGAGTAGCATCAACTGGCGTCGAAGGCAAACATTCAGAGCAACCTGCAGCCCATGCACAGCCCGCCGCGAGGCAGCTAAAAGTGGGGCATGGAAATCCGCACACGACCACAGGTACACCCTGTATAGGTCCACAACTGTTCAAAAGACTGTGTGTTAAGTTAACAGTGGGTTTTCTTGACAAGTTCATTATCACTTTCTTGAAACACGCACCCTAACAAACATAAAATTGTTTAACTGGCGAGTATAACTGAAATTCATGGTGAGGTGTGATCAAAGTCTAATAGAGCAAAACACGAAAAACTTCTCATGGACAATGCCCTTTCTATTTGCTCAACGGTAATAGATCTGAAGTATAGATGCAGCCAATTTAGATTTTCAATTTTATCTTCATCTTTGTCTTAAAAATTGGGTCTTTTTTTGAATTTGTTCGCAATATTAACCGGTGAGAGAGCTCAGCCTGGTTGCTGGAGGTTTGGGATATGGCCGAACCCCTGGAAAGGGGGTCTTGGCAACGTCCCCACCAGGACTGCCAGCCAGGGTAGCGTCAGAGGCCACCACGCTCCTTCAGCTGCTATTCTGGACAATTTTTCGGCCCCTACGATGATCGGAGGTTTCCCGGTTCAAACACCCGAGTTTGCTCCTCCCTTTACCAGAGATTTCTTCTTCTCAAAAAAACTCTGGTAATGTTCAGAATTGAGCCGGTTCAGCCACACGAGCATTAAATTGCTTCGGTTGACTTAAGGCTCAAAGAAATTAATTTATAAAAAAAAAAAACAGTGATACGAGTTGAATCCGAACAAACTGTAGATGACTTGCATTAGCTTCATCTCAGTCGACAATGAAAACGTATAGAACCCGAAAAGAAAAATAGTAACAACCTGAACTTAAACCGATTTTTATTTTTCGTTAACGCAAATCTGAAGTACAAGCGACTTTTAATTGTTAGAGTTTCGAATCCCGGTCGTTTCTTCACTGGCTAGTAGTAGCCAAGTTGTCGGATAACCACCATTTACGGATGGAAGGGTCTGGTTGGAAGGGATGCCATCGAGTAGTCCAAACCTATCTTCCCCCTTCACGGGTAGCGATTTTTGTCGTGGCATAATTTGAAAAAAAGGCGGCGAAGTTTGCAGCTGATCCTAGTAGGGAACGCAACCGAGCTGATTGCGCACCAACAAAAATCCAATCTGCACACAACGCGGGGGCGGAAGAAAGTCTGTCTGCACGCGCGCCAGTACCAAAAGAACGCAAACACACAAACCTCCACGGAGCCTTTTAAACGACGAAGTAGGAGTTTGGAGTTGAACGAGAAGTGTGTGTGTGGGGGGGGGGGGGGGGGGAGAGAAAGAGTTAGAGGAGGGGGTTGAGAAGCGAAGGGAGGACATTCAATAGCTAGCAAGACGTTCTGACTGGCTGCTTGATCGCACGAGCCACTTTCAAAACAAGCCAGTCAAAAGAGTTTACAAAGAGATTGTCGGGTTTGGGGGGCGGGAGGGGGAGATGGAAAGAATGGGGGAGGGGGTATGGAAGGTACCACAGAGGAAGTTTTCCGCGTCACGAAGCAAATATAACGATGAAAACAGAAAGAAGAAATGGCAGAAGAAATCCAAACACTCTATATTCGGCGAAACCCAGCGGAAACTTTTCGCAAACTGATGCTCCATCTGATCCAAAACCCAATTACAAGCATCCACTCAAAACATCAAAAAACCGACCAACTGCTGAATTTGAGCCGCCCGTTTGATGTTTTTCGAGTGTTTTTTTTCCCTCCAAGTTTCATGTTTCTCGAGTTCTTTGTCAGGACAAATAACAATAAAACGTATAACCTTGCAAAAATTGGACACCTGCAGTAATTCTGTTTTTGTTTTGGGTTTGTTTTAGTTTTGCTGGAAGGAGGACTTCATCGCCACGTATGATGAATTTAGCCTATCGAAATGGGTTCCGGTCAAAAGGCCGACAGATAAAAGGCTGACAGGTATAAAAGACCGACACACCAGATGGCCGACAGATATAAAACACCAACATCCCAATAAAACTTCATTAACACAGCCTGAATTTTAAGAAAATGGGTTTATTAAATGTTCCATTAAACTAGCATGCAATATTTAAAAACAGTAGCTGTTCGTGTATTGAAAAAAAACAAAAAAAACTAGTGTGTCCCGCTAGTGGAAAGCCAAATTGCCACATTGATCCGTTTGTTATAGCATTTGCGAAGGTTTCCGTTGGTGCCCAGCGACTGATTGGCCAGAGTTCTCCGTCAACAATACATGTCGACATTACCCTTCACAATGCTGGCCACTTGCCCTTTTTCATTCCAACTGAGCACAGAATGAACACGCTCGCCTTGTTTCATTGCTGCCGTAAAAAGAGTGAACGTCCTCGCCTTATCGCATTAATTTGATTCGTTTTAATTGGCTCTCACAATACCTGTATTCCCCGTCTGCCGACCCTCACTTATGGTTCGGCTAAGTGAAATATACATGTATAGAGTACGGATATCCCAATAGGCCGATAGGTACAAAAGGCAGGCAAAAACAATCGGTAATACCTAAAACAAAATCAGAAAAATTGTACATTTTGTCTTAAATTCTTACAAATTCAAAGTTATGAGTGATGACTCTTAAGAAATCCTCAGTCGAGCCGTTTGGTTTATCATGCAGCCTACTACGGTATCCCTTCTTTTCTTCCCCTCCTACGGTACCTGAGCCAACACCTATAGTTGTCCCTCCTATACTATCCTTCAAAAAAGAAGCTACATTTATAAATAATCTGTATCATCGCTTGTTTTCGTTAGGTACGGTGCGCCTTGCAGCTACCTGCTTGCCAAACGAATGTTGCGTTTTGGTGCGCCTTTCAGCGGCATGATTTACGAACGCTTGGTCGAATAGCTATCACAGTGCATAAAGCGTCTACTCCTTAAGAATGGGATGAATAAAGAAAATATCGAAATTATCCTAAAAGTGTGGCCAGCTAACTTTATTTTACAATTAACTTAGAAAAAGGTGTGGCGATTGGGCGGGGGAGAGAAAGAGAGGGGTGGAAGAAAGGAATGAAAAAAAAATGTCTACTCCTCAAAGATGAATAAAGAAAACATAGAAATTATCCGAAATATGTGGCCAGCCCAATTATATTTTACCGTTAATTTTAAAAAAGCGCGTCCACCTGGGCGGCCCGCGCCGCGGGATGAAAAAAAACATAAAATTTATCTGGAATGTGTGCCAGTCCAATTTTCTTTTATAATTACCATAAAAAAAAAAGATTGGGCGAGGGGGGCTGGAAGAAGAGAATGAAAGAAAAACTTATCAAATAGCCTATACCTAAAATGTACTCTAGTCTATTTTTTTTTATTGGACTGACAGTCATTCCAGAAAAAATTTGATAATTTGCTTTAGCTTAAAACTTTAAACAAAAAGGTGGAGGGGAAAGGTCTAAAAGAGGCTAAAAAAAAAATTTGTCAAATTTATATCGAATGCCCCCACCCCCCCCCCCCCAGTCCAATTTTTTTTAATTAGCTTAAAAGGTTGGAGGGAGGGTTGGGGGAATTTCAATAATTTTTATTTTTATTTCATTTGAACAAATTTTTTGAATTCTCTTTTGGTTCATTGGGTGTCCCTGAAAAGGGCCTGTTTGGGTCCTTGTTGGGGAAAAAATCTTGCTATAGCCAAGTCAAGGGGGCTTCTGAACACACGTCGTGAGTAGAACTACATGGAGAAGCTGCTAATGGCTGGAAAACGAATGTTTGGCAACAGCTGGTCCACAAACCATTGTTTAAAACATTTACCATTCATTTCATCATGATAGATTTACGGATTTCGTCTTGGATCGGAACAAAAGTGTAGCGTTTGACACGAAGCCGTTGCTGCTTCCCGCGTGATACACAATCAAACGATGCCTTTTCCCGGTCGGAATTTGCCTGCCGCGAATTAATTTCATCGTTATTCCATTGTTTGGCCCTTCCGTCGTGTGCATTCACCCACGTTTTATCAAGATATATACGAGAGTCCTATTTTCTGAGCGTAGTAGTTTACTTTGACGTGGGCAACAATTCCAGGTCGTTCAATGTAAAATTCACGTAGTCAACTTTGCCGTACGTACTTCATTTTCAGTTTCGAAAGCAGTACTACGCCGAGACGACTTACTGCCTTTAAATTCTATCTTTGAGATTAGCTTCGAATAAATGCTATCAATGTAGAATAATTACCATCTTGAAAGATTTCTCCTACAGTCGCTCGAAGAATAGGCAGTTTAAAACTTCTCCATGTGAGTGACAGGTGAGGGATGCGGTCGCTTCTTACTCGGCGTACAGAACGTTGGCCGGCCGGCTATTGCTGCCGTTTCGTCGGCTACTAACGCAGCTTTTCCGCCGTTGACAATCTTCTCACTGTAGTATAAATGGAGACGTTCGTTGCCGACGCAGTTCGTTCTAGAAGATCACAAACATTAGCAGCTTCTCCTTAGCTTTTGAAATAATGAAAGACGTTCCACACTATTCCCCTTGCTTGGCTATGTAAAGTTTCTCCCTTCTTGCTCACGCTTAAGCGAGCCGAAAATGACGCCATATTGGACTAACTGTTTGGCGCTTAAATTGATGACGTCATGGCCGATGACGTTTTGTTCCAGGCCTAATCAATCGCCGCGCAATGACCATATAAGGCAAACCGTTCTTTCTTGAAAGAAACTATAGTCCCCCCCCCCCACCAATTCATGTTCTAGTATTCGTAACGAGTGCGGTTGCGAGTTCGAGCTTTCAAAAACATGCCTTAGGCTAGTTTCGCGAAATTTTATAAGGTATTTTTGTGTGCGCGGCGTATCTTGAGTCCTGCAAGTATTTTATGAGCGGCTACGTCTTCCTGGAGGAGGCGGCTTTAATCGATGGCCGCCATTGTTTTTGTAACCATCTTGGATATCAGCAAGGCACTCTGCTACTAAAAACGTACAATCAATTATCTGTGTTCCTTCTGCAGCGAAATCAAGATAGGCCGCGGACACTATAAAGAGTCTGCCTTTTGTACCTATCGGCGTTTTATACCTGTCGGCCTCCTGGTGTGTCGGCCTTTTGTATCTGTCAGCCTTTTGGCTGTATGCCTTTCGGGTGTCGGCCTTTTGACCCAGAACCATCGAAATGTACCTAATTGGCAAAGACGTATCAACCATCCCCCCCCCCCCCCCTAGATAATGGCGGAAGCAGGTTCGTGGTAACAAATGCTAAACAGTAGGAGCATAACAAGCAACGAAAATGACGCATCAGCAATAAATGACCTTTGAGCATTTACAATGCATACGTGTCTTCGGAGCAGACGTTTTTTATATTGTTCCGAATTATTCTTGTCTGTTTTTGAATTAATTTATTTAACCTTATGACTTAAAAGTTCTCATTAGAATGAAGCTTTAAGACAAATATTTTCTCAGTGTGGCTCCTCCTCCGTCCTATCATGTGGGTTTCTGAGAAAGCGCTCAAATTCAAACTTAACGTCAGCTTTAAAAGCACACGGGAATTTCAGTTCTCCGAAAAGCCAAATGCACATTATGGACGACACGAGCTTTGGGCAACGACGCGAAAGAACAAGCAACTAAAGAAGAACTAACTTCTTATCTTTTTGTTTCCATTCGAGAAAGCGTTCCATTTTTTAGTATTTAAAAGAAGAAGAAGAAAAAAAAACCATGTGGCGGTAGAAAACTTTTATACTCTTTCTTATACAAACATACAAGAACAAAACCGCATTATATAAATAATAACAAACGCTGGCGGGAGCCTGTAAAATGTTTTTATGCAAATGCTGGAGAACTCGTTTCTACATGTTTGGGTAAACACTGAAAATAAAAATGGCTGTGCACGTAGGAATATGGAACAATGTCACAAGATGAGAGCTTCTTTAAAAAAAAACGCAAACAAGTAGAAAGAACAGTCGAATTATTTGCGAACATTCAAAATGTTCAAAAGCAAGACCCAACAAAAACCACTCGCTGAAAAGGCGGCAAGGTGTAAATCCCTCTCCAGACAAAAGAAAATTTCGTGTGATGCGATGCGTTACTACGTGCCTACAAGGTCAAAATTGCTGCACTCAAATAGTGAGTGTGTGGTTTATTCACCGATTTTGACGTCTTTGGTAAACCATCCTGAGACGCCATACAGCCTCGAGCAGCCAATCTGGTTGGTTAGGGCTTAATAAGCACGCGTTTATGCAACGACTCGTGCTTTTGCATTCTCGAAGTAAGAATTGAATTGCGATGGCAAAGGTGTCGTTGTCATGGTAACAACGCTACCTGGATTAGCTAAATCCGACATCGTTTGAGCAAACGTTTGCACTCTTATAATCCGCCTTTTCGTTGCGAGCCGGCAGAGCTAAAACCGCCGCCATGTTGGAATTTCTAGCTTCTGGCTACGAGAATGCAAAGCCGAGTCGTGTAAACGTGCCGTATACCTAAGACACCCTTTACCCTTTGTGTTTCATGCATAACAACAAAATTTGGTATTCGGTGTTCTTATTACACGATTCGCACGGCATGTCAATTTTATTTTTCGAGCATATTCCAGTATTTTCTTCCAACTTTTTGAAATATATTTCAAAATATATTTAAAATATATTATTATCTGATGCAGATGGTTACTGTGATGCCCGCAGAACAGCCAAGAGGATCGCAAAGCCCTTTCGAACAGAAAGTAGCACCCCTTCTCACAGAGCGTCCGGAAAAACACGGAAATTATCATCAACGTTAATGACTAGGCGTTTAATCAACGGCTACACGTATTTAGAACTAAATATTTCAAAACTATTTTCGAAATATGAGTGTGATGGTCACGTCTCGTTTCGCCAAATCCTGTTATGCCAAACAGCGTTCGTGAAATTTTAGGCACACGAAATTTAATACACATTATTCTTGTGTAATGATCAAACTTTTACAGACAAACATCCGTTTCAGAGAATAACTTTTTCACTTTGCGTGCCTCGCTCACGCTACGGCGCTCGTTGCAGTTAAACATGTATCATTAGAAACCGCAACTAATCACAAAGTCCTTCTAATTAGGCATGGATCTTTAACTTCTGAAATGTTAAATTTTTAAAGAATTATTTTGGTTCTGCGAAACGGGACTCTGGAAAACGGGACTCTGCATCACGTGTATAACTGACCATTCTTAAAAGAGGATCATTGACATTAGCCTAACAAGCATTACAAACAATATTTAAAGTCCACGTTTTTCTTTCTATGTTGCCAGCTTTCAAAATGCAAATAATTCAATTGATCTTACTCTGCCACTGCTTGTCTCTGTTAAATGTTTGCCTTTTAAATCCCCATTACATAGGAATAAAATATTAAATTTTGTGTAGCTAAAGTTTTGTAAAATTAGATTTCGTGTAACGGGATTTGCCCTTGTGGAAAAAGCTTTTAATCTGCTTTCTTTTTGGCAAAACGGGTTTTGGCGAAACGGGACTTTCCGGAGTGGTACCGGAGTGGTATTAAGAGAGGGTAAACGTTAATTTATCGTAATTAAAAATTCTACTATTTTCCAGTAGTCCATCAAAATTTAAATTTCAAGCATATTCTTAAAAGCTGTTGTTCCACTGTGGCTGAAAAGCTTGTGCCTTACATTCTGCGATTCACTACAGTTGAGAACTGCTTTTAAACAAATTGCTGTTTCTTCTACGATTGTTCGATTCGCTCTGAACTGGTCTGTGCAGTCACGTTTTGTTTGTTTGTTTATTAATAGTTTAAAGCTGTTTGTGCCTAAACTTGGAGTGCTACAGTTAATCGGAAAGAAGAATCCAGTGACAGAGTCAGGAATTAATTGTTTGGGGGGCCGACACTGCAGGGAGCATACCTCGCAACAGAATGGGCCAAGAACTTTTTTTTTTCAAGGCACCCGCATTGTTAACTTTTATTCCGTTTAATTCAACCTGAACGCAACATACGCTTCAAAGCAGTCATTTTATTTTTAAATATGCCCCGTAAACACACACATACTGTATTCAATGTGTTGCTGAGACGAAAAAGGGAGACCAACCCTGCAACTACCGGAGGCCACGCTCACGCTTCAAATTTCCTAGCAGATGAACGGTTGGTGCACGATGTTTTTTTGAGTTCAAGTTGACTGGCCTGAAGAAGACGATCGCCTGTGAATTTCCATCTCCAGGGACGCAGATCGTCGAAAATTTGCGAAGGATATGTAGTGTGATATCTTGACTTTGTGAAAATAAGCGTGTTTTCAGTGATTTCTTCGACGTAAGATGAATTTTCACAGTAAGCGGTGTGACGTTTTCAAACATACTGTAGAGTTTGCTACAAAAATAAATAAATTTATAGAACAAAATAAAAGAATAAAAGCTCAGTTTATTCACCAGATTTCAAGTTTAGCCTGCAATCTTGTTATTCTATTTTCTGGTGATGACCTGAGTGTAGGGGTCGGGTCGGGGGGGGGGGGGGGGGGACCGTGAGCCAAGGGGACCGGGGACCGTGAACCTTGTGGGGGACCGTGAGCCAGCGGGGACCTTGAAATATTTGAGGGAGGGGGAGCATGGCGTACCCCTAGAGTCGTCACTAGATTGATCGGAAGTGACGTCATTAGTGTTAACAGCGAGAATAGTGAATCGTAAGATCCTATCGTGTACTCATGGTATGCTCGAGTGCCACCGTAAAATTCAAGCGTGCCACCCAAGGCAAGCGTGCCGCAAGTTCCTCATGCAAGGCTTACCCCTGACCCAAGATGAGAGGTTAATGCCGCGCACGACTGCTCCATGCCGTTAATACGTTCTAAGAGCTGATAAACGAATTTCTGACGAAACGTGCATAACGCTGATAACTTTAATATGCAGCGCCCATATCTATCGTCCAATGAATTTAAGGATGCATAGGACAGGAGATGAACGGGCTCTACAGTGATAAATATAACGTTTATCGGCGACTAAGGTCGGAAAGGCAGCGCTCTCACTTGGCCTAGGGGCATAGGCGATCATGACAGCTCATCAATAGCCGAATTTAGCTTCGCTCCATTGAAGACTGATGAGAGCCTTTGTCAACGCAAGTGATGCTCAATTAGCTCGACACGCGCTGTAACGATGCAAGCCAAAATGTTGGGACGTACAGTAGCTGACGACGGATTAATTCACCAGAAAGGGCATAAGGCTGATAACGCTTATTTCAACTACAAACCTGAAGCAGGCAGGAAAGCTACACATTGCACAAGTTTCTGTAGAGCACAGAAATATGACTGAGCAAACTCCACATAACCCACAACGTAAGCCGGAACGGGGTCCTATCGCAAATATAACTACGATTCCAACAAATTAGCAAAGCAAACAAAAAAATTGGACAGTCACCAAAATATACACAGAACAATTATTTACCTTAAATTTTCACGGCTGCAAAAGGATTCAAAAAATAGTGAGGAAAGTGAAACTTGGCATCATGGCCCAGGGCTTAAAAACTCTGAAAAGCTTCTGGATTCCAGATAACTCGTTTTAAAAATTAGTTATGGTGTAACTTGTTCTGTAAAGTACTTCCAAATTTGTAAATAGGTTCTAACGTCACATACTAAGTGGTCTCCAAAATTTGGGATTTTAACTCTAGTTGACACAAATGGAAACGTGACGAGACAATCCCCCAAATTAACCAAAACCGAAACCAAAACATTCAAGATTAAAGAGTTCAATATAAAAAATGTCTAGGTTAATCCAGCATTACAGAAAATGCCGTTGTAACGAAATTCCTTCCGAAGGTTATGCCTCGGTGGGAACTGTTAGAACTAAGCTTTTTAATTTAATCCCATTTAAGGGGTTTCTGATGGTACTGAACAGCAAATGTTTTGAAATCATTGTTTGCCAATATGTACGCAAGGGAAATGAAATTAGGGAAGTGAAATGAAACGCAGCTAGTTATTAAAATAATTTTAATGATCATCTGAGTACTTAACAGCTAGTTCGCTTAAGGGACCCCGCGCTCTGGGCGACCAGGTCGTACGGTCATCGCGGCAACTGGAATCCAGGGCGGCGTGCAGGCGACCACAGGACGACCATACTTGCTCCGTGTTAATTTTTCACCATGTGGTTGAGAATTATCAATGAAAAACGGACGTGACCGCGCGGCACGTCGCCGTGTTTTTTGGCCGTGACGACCACTGGCCGCACGACTTGGCCGCCCAGTGTGCGGGGGCTCTAAGTATTGACAGGAGCGGCATGAAGGAGAAGTTTCCTACACAATTCTGACTCATGTTCCACCGTTTGTACTGAGTCCCGACCCCATGCGGCCAGTTGCTGAACTAGTGGCAGTTTTTTACTTCTGAGGAAAAAGTACGTAAAAAAATTATGCTGTGTGGGTTTTTACCTAATAACTATTTGTGAAAAATATCCTTTGTGCTGCATGTAATCCAAGCATGTGTCAGTTCTCAAGAACAAACGAACTTAAAACGAGAGGCATTTTGTTTCTCGAGCCAATGCCGACTGCTGTAGAAATTGCGTGTCTTGCTTCCCGACTCTACGCCAGTTCTCGCGCGTGCCAGGAAGATAAAGCCTTTTAGCATTGCTTTGATAAAATAAAATTTTGGCGATGTTAAATCAACTGGCTTGGAGATAGGAGCTTAAACATCACGCTTCTCTCACAGACCACTTTGGGCAAACGGTGAAATACGAAGCGAGTTACAACATATATACTCGTGTTATTGACAAGTGTACTGAATAACATGAGAGGCGAACTCGGATTCAGTGTACTCTAGTATTCGCCCGTACCACATTAATCTCTCGATCTTTTAAATAGTAATCAACATATTAAAAATAAAAACTCGATCGGTGTTTACATTCAAGCCAGCATCATAACCTTTTTCCATCTGCACAAGTGGTTTACTGATTGAGCTATCAATCGCCGAGTTGGGCACTGTTCCCCTCATATGCTACCACAGACCCTTGATACTACCACTCCTCATGCCTGACGTAGCTAACTCTTTATAAGCTCCTGATATTGGCAAATTTAAAACAAAGGCAATGAGTGTAATGGTTTGTAAAATAGAATCATTAAAAAATCTTAATTTTTGATACATACTATAAGCATGTGAGGTACATCATCTAAAAAACAGGACGGAAAGCCAATATGTTTCAATAAGTGAAACAAATACAGATGCAAACCTATCCGTTGCCTTTTGGAGTTAAATATCAGACTGCCTGAGCGGGAATTGAACCCTCGACCTAGGCCCGAAGTCCTACCGCCAAGTCTTATCCGCCTAAAACCAAACTGGTAAAGAGAAGCCGCCATGTTTCCAAAAAGGGTCTGCCGGAAGGTAATGACATCATTCAACCAGGCGAATGCCGCCAAGGTTAATCCTATTAACCAAGTTAATCAGACTGCCAGGGTTGGGTTTGAAGCCTCGACCAATAATGAAGGGACTTTTCTTGTAGCTACGTCCAGGATGACAATTTACACCAGTTCCCTTGCTCATGAGCTTTGCATGCCGGCAATAAATGAACTGGCAGGGCGATAACCAATGTAAAACAAAATACATTAACAATACATTAACAATACCACAACAAAGTACCAATCCAAAATTATTAACAAAGTCAGGGGCAGCTGCCAAAAAACATGCAAGACAATATAACCATCATGCAATAAACATGCAAAAAGAAAAATACATGCAAGGCAAACAAGTCAATTTTCTATTCAAACGAGTAGAAACAATCCAAAGAAATAAACATGACTAATTTGTTTTTGAAATAATGAACATTATTAACAACCATCTAGGAGAATATTCCAAACAGAATATTGAAAAGGCGGTTTGGAAAGGAGTTGCATATGGCGTTATGAGGGTCATTGATTTTTAGTTTCAACGGGGATCCCCGCCTAACACACGGCTTAACAGTAAGATTGAAAAAATATATATGTATTATTAATCTTAGGAAGAAAGCCTCAAGATTTCGAACGTATAAAGTTGGAGGTTCAGTTCCCGCTGAGGCACTCTGACATGAGTCCAAAAGGCTAGCAACGGAAATAGATTTGCGTCAGTGTTTATGTCTAACTACCTCACAGACACGGCAATAGTAGCAAAGCTCGTAATCTGAACGTTATTCATTGTCTGTTATCTGCCTACTTCCTTAAAGCCAGCTGAGAAATAGCTTAAGAGTGGGTGGGAACTTCTGCGATTCAAGTAAAGGGGTACATGACGTCCTTAGACAGGCTACCAGCTAGTTCTTTAAAATAACACAAATAATTGAAACATGACCACTAGCTCGACTTCTGAACAATGTTTGAGATTGTCCATCGGCTCGCCTCTTCCCTATAACCTCACGTACTGTTCCTGCACAAGGGGGTCACTTTACAACCCAGAGTATTCCCTGATGACCACGAGGCAACTACACAGCACCGTAACTGTGATTTCCCCGACGTCAAGTCCCGGATCTAGATGCCTTTTACTTTCCTTTCCAACGTACAGACAAGACATTTGGAGAAGACGTGTAGACAAGATTTCGCACTCGGCCCGCCCGTCAACCACCCAATTAGCGCGCGCATTCGCCTCCGGGCGTCGCTGGCTCCCGCGCCAATTACCGGCCTTGCCTGCTGATCGGCGGACGTATTAGACTTTTGGGTGATGGCTTCCTTCCACCCCCCCCCCCAGCACTCCATCGCCCACGCACTAACAGCCAACACCGTCCACGGAAGGAAGGAAGGAAGTTGGGGGGGGGGGGGGGGGG
>JAHWFP010237561.1:209932-221365 GCA_023313725.1 Lithobius niger
TGGATGAAACCAGTGACACATTATCTTTTACAAGAGAAATGAAGCCCTGTTGTAACGGATGAAATCAGTAACACATTATCTTTTATAAGAGAAATTAAGCCCTGTTATAATGGTTGAAATCAGTGACGTTACATTAGCACATTACAAGAAAGTAAAATTTATGTTTTTGCTGAGTTGTTTTCTGTTCTTTAACAGTTTCAAAATTTAAAATTTACCACTTTTTAACACAAAGTTAAGCTCAAATTCATAACGGCACTTTTCCAAGAGTTCTAAAAAAGAAGTGTCTACTTCAGTTCTTTTCAGAAGGTCTTAAAAAGGAAAGAAAATTTACTTCCTTTACTTTGAAAACTACAACAAGCTCTTGGTATCATTCTTGCTAGAAGCAACAAATACAAATGACACAAGGAATTATGAGTGTCACTTTCATTATTCTGGAAGAAAAAATCTTGCAATAATATTAAGTTGTTTCAAAAATTACACTAATTTCTGCTAACAACGAATTTTGCCGTTTTTACAATAAATGTATGGTACACCATCCAACTATCAACAGTAAACAGCTACTAGAAGTATATTCCATATTCCACTAATTAAAAATAATTATGGCTCAAAAACTAACAATTCCAACAATTTTCAATTTAATTCCATCAAAATTACTAGATTTAACTCAGTACACTTCAATCAAACACAAAATAAAAGAATGGCTAATTAACAACTAAGGTATAGTTTTATTTTTTAATTATTGTTTTTTTTTTCTGTGTCTGTGATTATTATTATTTTTATATTTTTTGCCATACTGTGTGATTTAATTTTGTTGTATAGATTTTTCTTTATCTTGATTGTGAAATTGTCTAAATGTGTAGCCAAACAAGGACTTTTATAGACCTTCGGCAACACTCTTTGAATAACGATTATTATTATTATTATTAGTACAGAGTTTCATTCGGTGAATTAGCCCCTAACTGTATCACTGGGGTTTAGCTTTAATTAACTGTACAACAAGTCGACAGGTCAACAGTGGAAATAAACCACATTTAAGCATTCATTATACAGCAGTAAGGTTTCACGTGAACTGAATAGTACAGCAACACTATAGTATCTGGAACCTTACGGGAAAGTTTATTTGTGTTCCTTTGCTTTTTTAATTTTGGGTCAGTTAAACCTTACCTTAAGCATGAAACGAGTTCGTTTTGTTTTCTAATCATATAAATTTACTTGTAATGGATGAAATCCGTGACACTCTGTTAGCACATTCCAAGAAAGTAAATTTTGTGTTTTTGCTGAACATTTTTTTTTCTATCCGTCACCAGCTTCGAAATTTGAAATTTACCATTTTCTAACCCAAAGTTAGGCACGTAGTATCACTATCCAACAGTCCTAAAAACGAACGGTCTACAACGAATTTTTTGAGAAGATCTTTATCACTATTCTGCTTTAAGGACCCAACTTTATGCACTTATGCTTCATTCGAGTGACATACTTTAGATTCGAACTGGCTAACCAGATCTTCTCCCAATCACTGATAACCCCCCCCCCCCCCCCTATACGGCTACTCATTCAGTAGCGTAAAGATTTCTCGCAGAACCAGTTAACAAGTTCACGTCCAGAGCTTATTTACGATAGATATCTAACGGCTTAGAACAAGCCAATATATCCGGCTAAAGGCTATATATCCATCGTGCACAACGCAACTCGTTTGTTATTTTCTACATCCGGTTGATATCTTCCAAACGTGTCCGTGTGCTACAGCTAAGGAAAAGTTGTGGATGACAATTTTCCTGATGTACTATCATTGCTGCTTCCGTACGTCACTATACCACCACTCCGAGAGCCTCGGGAGAAAAAGAAATGCTCTTCGCACCATCCATTCGCCCAGGAGAGCTGCAGCGGGCCCCACAACGATACTCTATCCCAATTCCGAAAATGACCATTCAGCCACAATATCATTTCTCAGGCCAGCTTTCGTATACGGCCTTCCACAACATTGCAGGGTTGGTTTTGGCTCTGGGTGATGACGCTATAGAGTGAAAGTGGCGGGCTGCTTATTTTCTGGTCGACTTTGCCCAAACTAGAAACGACAGGCGGAGAAAAGAAGAGTCTATGAAGTATGACGTCAGGAGGATTCCGAATAACACCTTCTTCCTTCCTTCCCACCCCTTTCACGTTTCTCCGCCTCCACACTCATCCGGATCACAGGAGCCTTGCACCTGCGTTGCAGCAAATGGCCCGCGCATCCCGCCTGCCCCCAAGGCACTAATGGTCTTGTTCGTTGTAGACGTGCAGGGGAGGAAGCCCTTCTAGTCGCCCATCCATTCTTCGACGAGCTTGTACCAAAAGCAATACTAAAACCCCCTCCCTACATGACCTCTAGCGAGAGGAGAAACGGTCATTGCCTACAGCGCTTCCGCTGCGTGACCACGGGAGGCCGGGGGATTAGGGGGCTCTGAGCAGCAGAGGTCGCCTGGTCGTTAGTAAATCATGAGCCAATTCCCGTGCCTCCCGTGGACCCCTTCCGTGTTCAGCAGCCGACGCTAACCACCATCTCGCCAATATATACAGAAGAATTCTGTACCGCTTGCTTGTCTTGTGCAGTTTGTCTACGCTGGCCTTTTATGACCTCGCGGCCAGAGCCTGGAGCTTGTGTGTGACTTCAAGAGTCATCAGCCACGAGCTACGAGTTTGGTCGGTTTGTTGGCTAACCCCAGCGGGGAGGGGCCGCCGACTTGCATGAGCCACGCCATGCATGAACATGCAGAACGTTTCATTAAGCAACTTAATGAATGCGCAACAAGCGAATATAATGGAGGGAAAAGCAAAAGGGCACTGAGGCTGTAAGACTTGGCCAACCAATGCAATGCCCACAACTCTACCACCGACTTTGTTAAAACGCAAAAAAAAAAAAAGTCTTTTTCGAAAGTGAACAACAAAGTAGGTTTTAAATTCTGCATCTGCATCACCCTTTCCATGCTTGGGGGCTCCTAATCGTAGTTTTATTCTGCCAGAAAGCAGAAAAGTTAAATTAGCGTATGACCCGATTATGCAGTTGGCGCCTGAGAGTCTCGCATAAAATTCCCACTAATTCATCAGACTTAACCGAGTGTTCTGCAAATAGTCTCCTTATCAAAAATTCATAGCGAGGTGAAGGTATAGCACAAACTTAAGACCGATGAACTTAACTTCTACGCATATTAAATGACGTTCACTTTGTCTGCTTCAAGTCTATACTACTAAAATCTCCTATCAAAGAAGAACGTACAGAGAGTTAAATTAAGTGATCAGGGCTACTCGTGTTACGTCAAGCAGAAGTGACTTCTTTGTGCTTTGCAGTGTACGGGACGAGTAAATAAATAATTTAACTTCTCTTTGACCAATTTGCATGCGAAACTACCGTTTCAAGAGATTTCATGACGACGAAATGCATTAATTAACATGTTCTAAATCAGTTTCACTTAAGGTGATGTCTACAGCAAACAAACAAAAATGAAATTGCTCGTTTGTAAAGCTTTGCCTAACCTTGACCGACTAGCTAAGAAATTGTAGAGTTATTTGGTAGCCATATGAACGGTTCTGGTGGACGTTACCAACGTTATAGATGAAAATTTCACGAAAAAAATTGTTTACACAGATCCAATGTTCTGTTACAGATTGTAACCAATTTACACTTCTTCCTTACTGATTTCGTTGGTTCCTTATCAAATTAAACTTCTTCGTCAAATAATTTAAAAAACAATTGGTCGCGATCACTCAACATTTATTACTACAAAGCTTGGATGCAGGTTGTGTAGATGACACATTCGACATCTTGTAGTCACTGTGATAAAGTATTATCTAAAATAAATACGATTAATCTTTTTTTAAGTATTAGTAACTGCCTCTGTTTTATCTAGATTCTTTTACGTATCATGTAGGATGTGCTCACGCCACTTACCGTACCAGGGCTTCCGTAATTCAATACTTCAATAATTGTAGCGCTACCACACTGTCAGAGTCCACGCAGATGGGTATTGATGCACGACTGCAACCTATGCTTCAACACGATTGCTGTTTCAGGCGTGTGGTTGATGATATTAAATTCGTCACGCTGGTATCATAACAAGTTTAATTGGTCATCAGCATAATTTGGTGTGACATCTGTTTTAAGAGGCTTCCATCAATCTATGCAATTTGAGATGACAAATGCCACGTTGTGCTTTCGCTGCTTTGATGATAGTGCCCAACAAACGTAATTTATCGTCTCGGTTGGAAGTAAACACTTTTTTTCTGTTAACATCCCATGATGACATTGCGGATAAATAAAAGACATGTTTGATTTCCGCCAAGCAATATAAAGGCAAACAAAAAAGACAATATTAGCTACGAAAGGACGCTCACTACATACAACCAAGAATTTAAAGGGATGAGGAGGAGAATTTGTGACTGAGACACCTTCTGAAACATCTTAATATATATATAAATTTTTTTGACGAGCCTTGTGTCAACCGAAGCAATTAATGCTTGTATGGCTGAACCGGCTCAATTTTGAACATTACAAAAAAAGAAATCTGGTAAAGGGAGGTACCAGCCCGGGGATTCGATCCGGGAAACCTCCGATCATCGTCGGGGCCGAAAGATTGTCCAGAATTAGCTAGAATACATCCCATAGCCGCTGAAGGAGCATGGTAGCCTCTCACGCTACCCTGGCCGGCAGCCCTGGCGGGGACTTTGCCAATGTCCCCTTTCCAGGGATTCGACCAGATCCGCAAACCTCCAGCAACCAGGCTGAGCTCTCTCACCGCTCAGCCACGATGACCATTCCTATTATTCATTCCTATTAGTCATTCCTAATATTCCTAATATTCATTCCTATTAGCTGCGTCTAAGTGTATAGAGGGCGCCACGAGTTTTATGTGAGAATTTCTACTCAATTTTCAGCCTAAAATTGAACTAAACTAAACGAAACTAGCTTGTATTTAATTATTATTTAGTTTAGCTTAATTGTAACTTAGTTTACTTCAGACTTGGGCTAAAAATGAGAAAAAAAATAACAGCTGGAAAGCGTGGCACCTTCTGAAAACTCGAAAGGAACTAATAGGAATGAATGTAACGAATTATAGGCACTTTTTAGAGTTACAAATTCTCCTCCCCAACCCCATAAATTCTTGGTACAACCAAGGCGTAAAATAGAACAAAAGGTCTAAGTAATAACCCTTCAGAGCCCCTTTATGTAACGGCTCTGTAATGTAAACAAGAGCCGCAACATAGCAGCAAGCTTGTGGTATTCACATGCAGTAACTCGAAAAGATTTTTTGCACAGGTTTAAAATCTTTTCGAGTTCTCTTTGACAACGTAAGCCATGTCTCGAGTAAGAGTTCCTGAAGAATACTGATGGCTCAAAAGCACCTTAATAAAACTATTTAATTTACAGTAACATATATGATCTTAATTTACCACTGGGACATACATTTTTCAACATTTGCACAGTTTAATTTTTACCCTGATCAACACTCGGATGGCTCCGACCTGTTACAACACTCTGAAACATCATGAACTAGAAGCGGGACTTGGGGGAACTGCATTATGGCTTCTGCACTACTTTTCTCATTTTTTCTCATCATTGTATGGGTTAATCCTTTTCGACCGAACTGGATATGATAGCTGGGTCAGTCGCGGGATTCAAACCGGCATTCACTTTTTTTGAAGACGACTGGGCTTGTGCTGGTCGCTTTGCTCGGGGTCCCCGGGGACCCCTTACAAAGCTTGCGTTGCACGTTGGGACTTAGTTTTTTGCCGTTCGTAGCCGGATACCATTGGCCAGTAAAGGGTTACCAGGGAAACAGAAAATGGTCAGAGTTTGGGGTAAAAACGATAAATAAATAAAGGATTATCATTTTTCTAAATTAAAAAAGTGTGGAAAGCACGGTCTATTTTCTGGCTAGCAATTTTGCCGACGAGCAATTTTGTTAGCGAGCAATTGTCCATGAACAATTTTCCGGGGAGTAATTTTCCGCAAACAGTCCTACTAGTGGTTAAACTAGCAGGTATTACATATGGGTTTATAGCTATTTAAAGAATGCAGCTATGATAACAACTTTATCTGTGTACATTTGGAAAAAAACGTCGTGGACAAAAGGCGGATCTATAGACAATAGCCTACGACTCTTAATGTCGTAAGACGGGAGGCTGACTCGTCACGACTGGTTTTTGGGGACTTCCTGGAAAGCGTTTGTGAGCGTTTCCAGTTAACACTTGGAAATAGTCCATTTTCGGTATTTCTTAAAGGGACATTCCTCCCAGTACCATTTTTCTCGATTCTCTACATCAAATACGGCCCCAAAGGTCTATTTACTTACCGTTAGTCTTTCTCTTGCTAAAAAACCGTTGTAAAATGTAGCGTCTAGGAGATTTTTTGTTGAATATTGTTAACCATATTTAAGAACGAGCCGTCACTAAATGATGCAATGCGCGCGTACAATAATCATGACGTTTTATCTCTGTGTGTACATCTACTTATTTTCTAATAATTACCATGAGATCTACAATTTAATAGACTAATGCGGTAAAAATTAAAATTAATTATTCCAATAGATCGCCGAAGCAGAATTATAAGACACTAGTCTAGAAAATTATAAATTGTGATTTTAAAATACAAGAATCATTCCGGTTTTTGACGACACGATCAATGGGTTCACTGTGGCTGGACTATTAGGCGCAATGCCAATTGAGACAGTAGCTATGTTTTTCACTGCGAGGAACGAAGCTAACGTCTCAGTTGACCGTAGCTGTGGTAAATACGCGGATGTGATCGTCGCGTGGGTGTTATGAGGCAGGCGGACGGTTATAAGGCAGGCGGTATGTTGCTTTAATTTGGAAACGCAGACTTCTAAGGGGGGGGGGGGGCCGCACACCAAAATCGACAAAACGTCGCACGACAGGACATTTTGTCGAAACCTGTCTCAGCATGTTGCAGACGTCTCTAAAACCATAGCAATGAGCTGAGCGCCACACAGCGGTTGCAAGGTTGTCGCAAGATGTCTTTAGGCGTCTCACGACAACAAAGCGAAGCTCCTTCTAGTTGCGTCTGTTGAGGGTCTCTCCACCAGATGCGACGTCTCGTGACGTTTCGTCTTGCAACGACGTTTTGTCGATTTTGGTGTGCGGCCACCCTAAGGGAGCCGAACTCAACCTCTGACAATAAAATAAAGCATTCCTCATGACGAAAATATTTTTCAGCCGTTTCTGAACTCTCATTATTGGCAGTTTGAGTTGCGAGCTGGCAAAGCCAAAGCCGTCGCTATGCAGGGTTTGAATAAAAAACAGGGTTTTTTTGTATTACAACCCAACCCACGTGGGGTTTGTACGGGTTTTATTGGTTTTTTTTTTTTCCAGGTTTTAACGGGCTTTAGCAAGTTTTATCGAGCCTAACTTTAGACCTCTGTTTTATTTCATGAGCGTTTTGCACGCAGAATGCTAGTGGTTGTCAGGTTTGGGTAAGAACTACTGTAATGCTGCCATCACCATTGTAATGTCTAACTGTCGGAACGCCCCCCCCCCCCCCAGGGCCGGCCGACTCTTACAAAACGATCAAACGAACAGCATCCTCATCCCCATCTCATACCTAATAATTTTTAAGTTTTTTTTTTATTTACGATCCACAAAAAAGTGGCGATCCAATAGCAATTTTAAATTACGTCTACTAAAGTAAGAAAGCAATACGGATGCTAAGCTAATGTGGTTGCTCGCTGAATCCTGAAACGAGGCATGCAAAACCCGCGTGAGCTCATCGAATATCTGATTGTTTTTGACCTGTTGTGCCACCTTAAAAAAAACGCCGCACTGATCAGAGGTGGATTTCTAAATAGGCCCGGGCCGATTTAGAAATCCTCCCCTGATCACTGTTTAACAGTGTTAACAGTAACGGGCTTACATGCACGACAATGTGCAACCTACGGAGTGCATTCCGTAGTGCACCTTGCCGATAAGAGAGCTGTTGAGTTCTATTGTTCAACCAGTTAAACCGGATCGCACCTGCTAGCCAGTCACGTGATGTAGTGCCTCATGCAAGACCCCATTGTTCTCGCAGGTATAAAAGCAGCTGGACCAAGAGGCTAGAGCTACTTAGTGTTGGGGGTCGAAATGAACGGATGGACCTCTAGAGCTAAGGCAGGGGTCAGAACAAGCGCTAACCTTGGTCTGATGCTTAATATGTAACGCTATTGTGTATAGTCCCCAAGCTATAAAGTGAATAAGGAGTGAAAAGGACTGAGCCTGACTTGTAACTAATAGTCCACTTCCGTAGCAAGTAACTTACAATAATCATATATAACAGACATTGTCGGCCAATAATAATAGACATATTATTAATAGACATTGTCGGTTTCCTTTGTGTTTGTTTGATTTACATGTTTGTGCGGCCCCAATCCACGAGCGCGGGCATGTGCTCTTGTGGTATGAGTTTGTCACTTATATGATTGTCCTTGTACATCCTTCTAAATATTAAACTCAACTCAATAAGCTTACAGCTTATAAGGGCCCCAGCGTCAGATGTTAAGTGGAAGGTTTTATCACCATCAGGAACAGTTGTTTTTTGCCGCAAGAGGGGGAAACCGGAGTACCCGGAGGAAACCCTCGTGCAACGGGCGGGAGACAACTGGAGAAAAACCCCTACATATACACTTCCCTTCACCAGGATCGAACTCGGGTCTGTACGGAGCCAGAGATGTACAGCCGGGACCAAGACACCTATCGAATCTGACGCCCCAGTGCTCGCAGCTACCCGTGCACCGTACAAAAGTTCAAAACCTTTCTTTACAAAGAGTTAACAAAACAGCTTGAAATTAATTATTACTTTTTTAGAAAAGATAATATTAACCTTTTGTATAGGCTAACGGTTAATTGTCTTTAAGATCTAGCCATAGGCCGGATGATTTTTAACAGATAGGCAAAAATTACGTAAAAAACCACTAGTGGGATTCATTGTGTTTTTTTTTTTTTTTCAGCAGGTTGGAACCCGTAAAACGTAGACCTGTAGCAATGTAGACATTTCTGATAATTTCTAGCTTCTAGCTGAGACAATGCAAAGCGAGATAGTTGCGTAAATACGCCGTTAAAAAAAAATAATACATCGACAAAACATTCAATTTTATTTTCGTGCAACGATATTACAAGGCAAACCAAAATATACGGGTTGCATAAAATATCTGTACAACAACCTCTTCAAAAAAATTTTAGGGCTGAGGTAAAACGACGACGACGACTGAAGCTCTACATCAACGTCACCCAACTTCGATTCTTTTGTTTGCTGCCCCCTCAACGTACGTTTCTCGTCCTACCAGGAATCCTGTCATCCATAAATTATTAGGGTCATACGGACTTTATGCCCAAGTGTAGGGATATAAAGCAGCAGGGCTCAATCTCTTGGGACCAGAACGAAGAGGGCCCAGCAAATCACTTTTGTCTTGGACGTCAGGATGGCTGCTGAGTCTGCTGAAGGCCAACCAGCCCAACGACAACATCATCACAAAATCATAACGGATAGAACTTCTTAGTTCTTCATCCCTGTTGGCAGTTTCGTCGACGTCTAGCTTGGGAATAGAAAGGGGAAAAGGTTTTTTTCCTCTCTCCAGATTGCTGCTTTCGAGTTTTTGGAGGTTCTGGTTCAAAATGGTTTCATCTGTAAACAAGCAGACGTATGTACACTTGCATAATATAACGTAAGCATGTTTTGATTGTCAGTCCACCTCCTGAAATATGGCCACCTGCTGTTGTAAAAAATGTTGGGTCCGAGAGAAAGATGACACCAGAGACCATCTACTTGAGTCAATGCGTCAGCGCAGTAGCAGAGCTATTTCCGGTAGAAGAGGAAACGGTCGAAATTACCCAAGATGCCACAGTAGGTGACGCCTTTGCTCCCAAACTAAAATACAGCAATTATCCCCAAGTCCACGCAGTTTTCTCGAAGCAGACGACACCTCCTTTTTCGAAGTTAACAAAGATGTGTGTTTCAACTAGCAGTAGTTTTTAATAAAATTAATGAATAATTATGGAATATCTGATGACATGATCGTTACTGAAAGTAAGAATACACATTATTAAAACAAATTCGACAGATTTTTTACGAGATATCCAAGATGAGAGTTGGTGACGTCATTGCTTCGAAACCAAAACAATAGGCGCGCTTTCACGATGTCAGCTTGTAACGGTGCTGTCGACTGTTGAAACGATATAACAAATGTTGCGGATTTTCAATCACATTGTCGATTGTATTTAGGTAGCTTAATGCAGTAAAGTCAATTTAAACGTTTGGAGTAGTCGAGCTTACGTTTAATAAGTATTCGTTCTGTTGTTAGACCAGTTTTGTATTGATTCATCCAACTGGTCCAGCAAAAGCAACAGCCAATGAGATACATGAATCAGTAAAAATGGCGCGAATGAGTGAAAGACGACATATGTGATGCAAAGCAGTAGCGTGCACAGACCCCCGACAGGGCAGGGGCAACTTTTAAGGGACAGGGGAATTTTATCGTTGACATTTTTCTGGAGACTTTTTTTTTGCTGTCACTCTTTTTACTCTTTTCTGCCTCTTTCTTAGTCTTTTTTGCCCTTTTTAGGCCTTTTTTCCCCCTTTGTAGGCCTTTATTAAACCTTTCTCATTTATTAGGCCCTTCCTCAGGGACCGCCGCCAGCAAATGTCGGCACAAAAAAGGCCATTTTTTTGTTACAAAAAGGGCATTTTGCAAAAAGACAGATACAAAGCCCCCCCCCCCCCACCCCCACCCCCTGTGAACGCCGCTAACGGAAGATGACTGCTGCCTTGCCTATTTATAACGAAAATCTCGGAGTGTTTCTCGCACTGCTACTTAGTATCAAGTGGAACGACCTACCAAACCTGCATCTAATTCAAGGTCCCTGGATGTGACTTTATTATTATTGCCAGAGGTATATTTTTTTGACTCTCAACTTCTATCTGTCCAGGAGATTTCTTTCGAGCCGCTGATCACACTGGGGTCGAACTAGGCACACAGTTAGGGCTGCACGGATCTTGGAGCTGCTCAGATTTTCAGCCACGTCTGAACACAGGCGTATGGAATTCTTAATGTATCGCCATGCTAATTCGTAACCAGCGCCACTAGCGACAAAGGCAAATAAACTACGGTACTGGATTTATTTGGAGTTCGTTTCGGTTTCGATTACGAGACAGATGAATTGCGCGAAACAGTTCGTGATAACCAGGGACGTGCACAGGACCCCGAGAGGGGCAAACTTTTTTCTGGCAGCTTTTTTTTTTTTTTTTTGGCTTTTTAACCTCTTTTTACCCCCCTTTGTGGGACTTTAACCATTTCTTCCCCTCTTTGCAGTCCTTTTTTTTAGCATTTTTTAGGCTCTTTTACATCAGTGCTCCACCGAAAAGGGCACTTTTTTCAGAAAAAAGGGGCACTTTGCCATGAGGGCAGGGGCTAG
>JAHWFP010237562.1:0-15533 GCA_023313725.1 Lithobius niger
TTTTTTTTAGCGTGGGCGCGTGGCCTAGGGCCGAAGCCCCAATAAATCAGATTCGCATTCACCGCCGTCCAGAATTATTTTGTAGATTTCACATCACTCTCCCGTGTTAAAGCTAAATGTCCGTTGCCCATTTGGCTGGCCGTCCTGTATTACGAATAACGGACAAAGCCGCTGGTAGAGAGCTGCGGACAAACCAACTTCCAAAAGAAAGACTTGCACTGAATGAGCGAACCAAGCGAGCGAAATTCACTGGATTTGCAACTAATATAGAAAACCAACTTGGTATGTCAAAATATCACGAATTAGAAAACAAAAACGAGCTCGTTTGATGTTTAAGGTAAGGTTTAACTGATCCGAAGTCAAAACAGCAAAGTAACTCAAATAAACTGTTTAATCCACGTGAAACCTTAATGATGTATTCAAGCATTAGACACGTAAATAAAATTAAAACCATATCCCAACTCTCAAATTTATTGTAAGAATAATATAGTGTATAATGTATGCTACACACTCGGCTATTTACGGGGCCAAATTTTTCAGCATTATTCTAGTCAAGTCATCTCCTTTCCGTTCACCGTATTGATACATACACTACTTTTCAAGATTTCATTTTCAGGACATCAGGACTGGTATTTCATTTTTTTCAACGACATTTCCAGGATTTCAAAGAGTAGCACGAACCCCGAATAACTTAATCCGTAGGTCTGTACTAAGCACACTAGAAGTATGGTTTTTACGATTTTTCAGCGACGTCGTTTAGCCAAGTAGAATGAACCAAATAGACCTATCGTGTTTCAAAGGGAAAACTGCAAAAACATGTGAATACAGCAGTAAGGTTTCACGTGGACTAAACAGTACAGGAACACTGTGGTATGTGAAACCTTGCAGGAAAGTATATTTGAGGTACTTTGCTGTATTGACTTCGGATCAGTTAAACCTTGCCTTAAACATCACACAAGCTCGTTTTTGTTTTCTAATACAATCACTGGTTAAAGAACAAAGCCGTTCGTATGCCCGATTGCCCAGGGGTTCCCACAGGGATGGGGAGGGTGTAACGAGCGGTTCCTTTCCTCGTTGCAACTTCTCGGAAGGACTAAGCCAATACAGTTTACATACGTTCTGATTTTCGCCTTATGCCCCTTCATCACTGCTGCCCCATCCACAATCCTATCTTCTTCCTTCTTCATTATTTTCCCTTACCACCACCTATCATCAAGATGCCAGGTATGGGTATGTGAGAGTGGTTAAGCTATTCAAAAGACTTGGCTGGTGGAGGAGAGGGGGATATTTATCGGAAAAAAATATGAGGAGGCGCTCCTTTTTGAGGATGGGCTTGTTTGTTTTCGCTGGTGGAGCATTCAACGAATGACACGCACCGCCAAGTAGAGAACGGATAGCTTCACTGCTGAGCACTGGTAACTTGCATTAGAGTTCAAAAGATGGCGCTGCGGTACGGACGCGAAAAGAGAACTGAAAACTGGCGACAGAGCCTGCCAAGAAAGTAAGCGCTGAGCGGCTGAAAACTCATGAGCCGCCCCCACCCCCCACCTATAAAGAGAGCACCCAGGACGGAACAAATGCGTCCTCCTCCCCCAACCCCCATGTGCCTCAATTAGCCGTTTCCAAAGGGGGGGGGGGGGCAAAACGTGGTCCCCCAACAACTAACCAATTTTGGGGTGTTTACAGTTGCAGCCATTTTTGCATTTTTGCATTTTTGCATTTTTGCGGTAAAAAGGTAGGCGCCTGCCTCCTGGACTCGCTACCCCCTCCCACTCCCCATAATTGCGGCGTGGTCTAAAAACTTTGCACACGTTCCCCCGCCTCCCAACCTACCCCCCCCCCCTCCCTAAAAAAAGGCCGTAAACTAAGTTGAGGTCAATTTCCAGGTTATTTACTGTTATTTTAGGTAGGAACTTTTTGACACATTTTTACATTTTTACTTGTTTTTAGCATAGGGGATCGGACGACGGCAGGGACAATAACAACACGAACATATTCGTGTTTACGTTTGTGTTGTTGTTGTCCGTGCCGTCGCACCGAGCCCCTGTGGTTTTCAGGGCTCACTGTGTGCATAAGAGCCCCATTTAAAGTGGCACTGTCACCGATTGAGAGCAGACGAAATCTGACTACATCTAGCGCTATGTAGTACAATCTAGCGCTTGCTTGCATCAAGCGAAGGAATTCATAACGGCATTTCTTTTAACGAAACAAACAAGCCACGACATCCTTAATTACTAAGTGAAAATTTGGTTTGTCTTCGTGCACCTGGGAGCAAGCTATAAAGATTAACAATATCATTGCCGCTAGTTGGCGCCACGATATTTTCGTTCGCATTTCAATCGGTGATACTGCCACTTTAGCGAACTTTTCAGGTATCAACACAGAAGTACATTTCAATTGACCACAATGTTTTAACACAATGTGTTTTTTACGTGGCACTAGGCCTAAAAGTGTGTCATTGTGGCCCCCCCCCCCCCCCCCCGAGTTTTCTAGGTTTATTGTGAGGAATCTGTGCGTTCACCGAGTTTCAAATGGAGTTTAAATTCCCAGACTTTTCCAAGTTTTTCAGGCTCTCCAGGTTGGTGGGAACTCTGTGTATGGCTCAGTTTTGTAACATTGCTTCAGACGCTCGTAAATGTTGCAAACGTTTTCATTTTCATATTTTTTTCCCCTTTTGCGAAACCGTTTTGCTACATACACTCTAACCCACGTAAGTATTGCATGCAGAAACTATATTCGCGCAGGATGATTGAATATAGTGAGAAGGTATGTCCTTTTTAGAGTAAAATTTGGTAAAGTATAGAGCAGTGACACGACGTAGTATTATTGTATATAACTCTATGCTGGAGCCTTAATGGGTTAGCTGCAAGGGGCACTGCAGAGAGAAACAGAAGGGCGTCACACTGAAGCCGATGCTGTGAAGAGTGATTTCTTAGACCTAAAACGTGCGATTTTTGTTGTTGGAGAAAACAACGTTATTTTAAGCCTAAGAAATCCACTCTTCCGTTGTTTTTCCCTCCATTTTCATGTAGTACACCTTGTAGTTATGCCCTCCAAAACCCATACTGGTGCCAATCTGGTGCCAACATGGCGGCAAATGTCACTGCTCTATAGACAAATAAGGCAACTATTGCAATTGAAAAAGAATTCTGAAAACTGGCTGTTTAAAAATGTGAAAGGCACCCCTCCTTTCTCTCCGTAAATTCCTTAGCCGAATTCTCGGGCCACATTTTTCAGTTCATTTTTTTGGGGGAGGGTGGGGGGGGGGGAAGGTGCCGTACGAATGATTTTATGACGATGATATGGGTTAATCCTTTTGCAACAGGGGACGATCAGAATAGCAAACCCAAACAAAAATAAAACACTTGTCTCCGACTCTCCCATTCCATTACCCACCACAAAGGATACTTTTGCCCCACCTCATCTCCTCCCCTCTCTCCACCCGAGCAACCTCCAAACTGATTCTCCCCCACCTCGTCCATTCTTCCACTCCTTCCTCCAGTATTCAGCACTCAATCAAAACGTTTTCCAGGTTTTCCGTACCCTCTCCACACCCAGGATCGCATTGATATGGATCCTTTACCATACTCCACAACTCTCTGGTGCCACAGAGCCCCAGTGCATGCCCTTAACAGCAAGACACTCCCCCCCCCCCCATTAATGGTGCCCAGAGGGGGGCACCACTGATGATATCCCCCCTATTATGCCAGTGGGGAGTTGCTCCTCACTGACCAACTAACTCCTCACTAGCATTTTCGGGGTGGTGGAAAAATATCGATGTATTTATTATGTAACAACAACACACCACCAGTCACCACAGCAGCAGATCACCCGCCAACAGTCAACACAACACATAAATCAAGAAAAATACAATAAAAAATAGATTTTAGTTTATAATTTTATGCACTGTCGAATATTGATTGAAAACGAAACGGAACAGTAGATATTGCAACACCCGGCTGTTATGACGGTATAGAAATAAAGCGTGTGATGTGAGTATGACTTGGCCGAAAGTGTTCGTGTTTGTGTGTCGGGGGGGGGGGGGTAGGGTGACACCCCACCGACTAATCCAAAACGAAAAAAAAAAAACCACAATTTTTAAACGGGCGGAGTGTTTGATTGGGGGGGTGGCGCCCCCCCCCCCCCCGGGGGGGTGGCCCCCCGCGCCCCCCCCCCCCCCCCCCGTAACACTTTTCCCACCTTACTCCCTATTGATCCTGTCTGTGCTGCCACTGTCACTTTAGTGATGTGCATCTATGCTGCTAGATGGCGTAACTTGCAATAGAAATGTGAGAGATCTCTCCCTCGTTTGCAATACCTGGAAAAAAAATAGGAACTTAGAAACTGTGACATGAACTTCTTTTCCCAACTTCGCCGTTTTTTGACACCTTACGATTTAGGGTTATTTTAGTTTCAAAAGTACGTAACTTCCTGTCAACCAAGCATGCACGGACATTTAACGGCTTTTTATGCATGCCTGGCCGACTTTCGTAAAACAAGTAAAAAAGAAAAACACACAAAAACCATTAAAAATTCGAGTTGCAAGTGAATTTAAGCAAATTCCGTCTGAGTTGCATAGCTGAAGTGCAACTCAGACGGAATTCGTATCTACCAGGTTCGCATCTGCCACTCTAGAATTACGGAGTTCTGTTTTCTAGGTCCATGGAAGTATGGTCCGTCGATCCTATTAATGGACCATGATGGGAGTGAGCCAGTGAGTTACTTCTCAGTCGCCCTTGGGTAACACGCACATGATGAGCATGACTGTGCAATGAATTCAGGAGACCAGACCAAAAAAAGTGCGCACAAGCCAACAACTGTTGATATGTGTGAAGTCTGACAAGACTTTTTCACATAAAAGTGAAAAACTGCACGCATACAGCGAAAAGCCAGAGAAATGCTTGGTGTGCAGCTACTCTGCTCCTGTACGAACAATAATAGCATACATTATTATGCAGTGAAATCAAGTCAGTACCATGCTTGAAACACCGAGAAATAACGCCATGACAAAAACAGTAACAAACTTCGTTCACTAGGCATAACCAAACCCATTTAGGCCTGCACCCACGCCGAGCGAAGCATGTGCTTGAGCCAGTGATATAAATCACACTTATTTAGTTGGTAAAAACCTACACGTCATAAATTTAACGTAGATTAGACATGAAAGTAACTATGATCACTCGTTCGAAAACTGGCCACATTGAACACAAACAGGAACTTGGGATTACATGGGCACTCCCAGCATCAGACCCCCCTTCTTTGTGAAAGTCCTGGTATCCCTTATCCTCTTCAAAGGCCAGTCTTAATGGGAGATCGTGGCAGTGAAGTTAATAACACGCATACGTTTGAAATTGAAAAATTCAGTAGAAAAAACTATCACGCATGCCTGGTGCCTTTCAGTGGAACTTATCCTAAAAGAGAAAAGGCTCAGAAAGTACATGGATGGTTCTGCAGCCAAATCTGCATTGGGGGGTGCATGTCTTCTCAAATAGAAACAGGCATGTGCACTCGTGTTATTTGCGTAACATTGCCTCAGCAATGCAAGTGAAATTTGTACAAACACGAACCGAAGAAATCTTAGTATCTTCAAAACCAAAATGCGAAGCCACAACTAAAGATGTTAAAGATAACTGCGTTCAAAGATCTTATCAGTTTCAAGATGGAACAAGATAAACACTCAAGTTATCTGATTACTTTACAGCAATTAGTGATCTTGTTGGATTAGCAAAATTAACTAACTCTCCCAACAATCTCGGACGCATTCGTAGCCTTTCTAATGCTCTGTGGTTTGATGTCGGGCTGTAATAATGATATGACTCTTTTGAAGAGTACAAATGTACCGATTGTAGTGACGAGTCCCTCATTGAAGACTTTTCAAGCGTACAACTGTAATACCAATTACAGTGAAGAGTCTCTCCTTGAGGACGAGAGGAGAATTCACAAGTCGTGTGATTCAAGACACTCCAATGTCGCTTCGAGATGCAGTCCAGATAGAAAAGTACAGCCCGAAACGAATGGCATGTTGGCTCTGGCACCTTGACTGTGATGACAAATCCAACCTCAGTGAATACAAGATCTTAGAAAATAAACATGTCTCAACTATACTTAGTTCCACATTATGTTTTCAGAAAACTGACCGTATGATGCCATGTTTTCTTCCACTGCGAGTGCAAAATATCCGTAAACATCCCATTCGTAAACTCTAATAGCAACATTGTAGAGTGTCCAAGTGTGATATCCACATGGTTTTTGCACTCTTAGTGCAAGGAAACGAGTCTTCATCCAGTCAGTTTTCTGAAAACATAATGTGGAACAAACTATACAAACAACACTGTTATGATGTAGGAAAGGTACAAGAACAAACGGAAGTGTGGAAAATGAGAATGATAGGACGGGCAATGGCAAAAGCAGAGTTCTTAAGAAAAAACTGGATAGCCATCTGTGGACCAGGAAACGTCTTCCGGTAATCATTTCGGGCCCGAATTAATTCAGGTGATGTTTTTTAAGTTGCGTCGGTCGCAGGATTCGACCCGGCATTCATTTGGTTTGGAGATGAAGACACTCACCAGTGGGCTGTTGGTGCTTCACTTTGCTCGGGGTCCCAGGGTAACCCTCACAAACGCAAGGCATTTTGGCATGTCAGGCCTGAAAGGGTTATGCTGGGCTAAGAAAAACATTGTATAACCTTTTTGGACCCAAATTAATTCCGGTGATAGGAGAATCTGGTGTCCTGAAAAAGGACACGGGAACCCTTTTGATACTATGGGATTAACTAGGGTAGAGCATACAAAGAAGGAGACTTCAACTTGCAGGCAAAAAAACGGATTAAAACTATCGAGAATTTCATTGTATTCAAGGACGATGTTACCGGCAGGGTTTATAATGCAGCAGGCAGCAGTTTTTTTTTTTTTTTTTTTGAGTTTCGGTTGATATAGGATAAGGATCTTCGGTGTTTTTCTTGACTTTAATAAGGATAAGGTTACTTTTGTAAGATTTCAGCTCAGCAAATACCACTGACAACAGTATTTTGGGCTGCCGTAAAGAAACGAGTTACTAGACGTAAGGAATTACGCGGACGCTTGCACAGCCGTTTTTTTCGTTGTTATCAAGCAATCTGGGAGCTGCCAGACCACTGGGGTTGGGGATCTACTTGTTTTGAAAGAAGACGGGTAAAAGTAATAATGATTATGTTGGTGAACTTTTCGAAGACATCAAATTGTGAATGAACAAAAAATTGCACGAATTCGGATTCCTAGTCGTTGCTGCAATAATTTCTCTAACGGGACAGACACATCGCACGTTGTGCTTACTTCAAGACGAGATGAAAAGCCTTTGGGAACCATTCCCAGGAGTGATTTATTGCAGGCTTCCATAGTATAACGACTCCCCCACCCCAGACCATAGATATGTCCTGTGGGCTTTGTAACCGGCAATACTTATTGAAGACGAATAATCACCAAATGTAAAACGTTCCATTCTTACCACGGCACCGTCTACCATCTACCTTATCGTTAAATATTTCAAAAAGCTTAGGAATCCATGTTTTCAAAGAAACAAACAGGGAGTAAGTTTAGATAAATATGCATAAAAAAATCAGTTACATCCTTGGGCACCATGCAGCAAGCTTTAAACAGGGTTCCCACCAACCTGGAAAACCTGAAAAACTCAGGGAATTTAAGCTACCTTTGAAACTCAGGGAAAACTCGGGGAATTCTCTGATTTTTTACAAAAAAAGTGGAAAACTCAGGGAAAAAATTAAGATTTTAAATAATGTATTTCCCATCTAAAAGTTTCAGCCTTTTTAAAACAAAACTGGTAAAACGTGTGAAAAAAATTCCTTCCTAAAATTATGGTAAATAGCCTGGAAAGTGACTTCATCTACTCTGGAATACCTGGAAAAATCAGGGAAATTGATTTCAGTATTTTGGTGTGAACCCTGTTTAAAGGGTAATGATATGTTGGACGACACAAGGTGCCACGTTTTAAAACCATGCATATAACTGAGTTTTGATGGCCACAATACTCAGCCGAGCGAGAGATGCTGGGATAAATTAATACCTGCATGATTTCTACCCAGTGTTCCACTTATATGATTTCTTCCCAGTGTTCCGTTAATATGAGTTCTGCCCAGTGTTCTACTTATATGATTTCTGCCCAGTATCAAATTTAGTCCTATGTCCAACTTGTATGATTTCTGCCCAGTGCTCTACCTCGAATGTCTCCGTTATATTTAGGGAGAAATGTCATCTTTTAGCTCTTGCATTTCATGCACCGATGCTATCTTGTCAAGAAATTTCAACCAAATCAGAACTAAATTGCGAACGTTATCGCAACCTAAACAGACAAACAGACACAACATCCAAATTCAGTTGAGTATTCGACCCCGTTCACTTGGCCATTTTTCCGAGAATGAGCATCCGCCATCAAAAGGATACTGTTTACAGTGATGAGACTCACTCAAGAGTGAAAAAGGAGGAATCAGAAAGAAAACATATAAATTTTACAGGTTTTTAGGTATTTTAATGCATTTTTAGGTAGTTTGCAAAGCTCAATGGGGGAGGAAATCTGCCTAAGGGAGGAAGAATCTCATCCCTGAGTTGAAGGATTGTTTCTCACGGGCATAATCAATACGTTTCAAACCCAACGTAAACTGGACTGTCAAAGAAACTGAAATGTCTCTGCTATTCCATGATGAGATAGATACGTGGGTACAATTGAATCAGCTACGGGTTAAGTGTCATAGAAGACAGCCCAGCTCCATAGTGGCACTGCCTAATAGGGGCGCCAGGATTGTACCGACACGGAGTTATATTAGTCTGGAATTTTCTTAAATACTGACCCCTGTGTGGACCCGGAATTACAGTAACTCCGGATTCGTAATTTGCTTTAAAAGTGTCTGAAACAATTCGGAATTGTAGTAACACGGAATTACCATAAAAACATCCCTGCTTTGCTCGCGCTACTGCGCTTGCTGCGGCTATACATATAACATCAGCAACCGCAACCATATTAATGTCATATTAGACAAGCGTAAGGGTAACTCCGTGTTACCACAATTCCGGATTATTTCAAACACTTTTAAAGCCAACTAAGAAACCAGAGTTAACTGTAATTCCGGGTCCACACAGGGGTCAGTATTTAAGACAATTCCGGAGTTAACATATATAACTCGGTGTCGATACAAGTCCGTGCCCTCGCCTTAGATACCATAGCATTTATTCAGAGGTATGCACCCCCTAGTGGGCATGCACACCAAGCCTAATTTACAATTTACAATTAGGCCGTGGTGCCCAGCAAGTAGAAAAAGAGTCAGAGGTGTGCTCCCGTAAAGCAACACACCAGAAATTTTTTTAAATTCGAATTTTAAGTTCACCGTAGTCATAAAAAACACGAATGCAAGGGTGAACTACAAAATCCAGTCACGTATTAGGAGTTGACAGCTAGTTCAAATGACAATTTCAATGGAAAGTTTAATTCGTGTAGAGTAAGCTTTCACAAGTTTGTTTAGGACAAAATGTGGATTTCACTATGATTCCACCAGCAGAAATATAATAAGATTCCACCGTGGCGCCATCTATCTATTGTCCACTAGTGCGCCATGAAGTAGGGGATACCAAAATCATTTTTTCATATTACTTAAAGCAACATTTCTCCAGGTCGGCTGTCGTGCAAGGCTCAGTTTTGCAACATTGGCTCAAACGTGCGTAAATGTTGCAAAGGTATTTTCCTATTTTTCGCCTTGTGTGAAACGGTTTTGCTACATTCACTCTGACCTACGTAAATGTTGCAAAAGCTATTTAGCGCAGGATGCACGAAAATAGCGAGTGGGTATGGCTGTTTAATTTAATTTAATCTAATTTAATTACAGACTTATGCAAATAGAACGGAATCATATGACGGAATGGGACAAGGAAGGGCCATTTATTATAGACCACTACCAGGGACGTTTTTATTGGGGGTGCGGGGGTTTCACCCCCCCCCCCCCCCCTCAAAAAAAGTTTAGCCAGTTGCCAAATCAGTCGGCAAAATTACATAATTTTTCGTCAGTCGGCAAATCAGTCAGAAAAATTACATAAATTTTTGGCTAGATGGAAAATTATGTCGGTAAATTTCTGATTTACACCCTTCCAACTTTTATCCTTTCTGACGTCTCTGACCACTATGAGCTACATTATGCAAATTTAGCTCATAAGCCTTTTACTAATTATGTTCAAAATGTTTCTTAATATACACCTATCCTTTCTGCTTTTTTCTTTAGCAATCTCTGTTTGAAAAAAACATTTTTATTTGAGCAACATTGCGAAATGCAAAGGTAAAATACCGTAAGTTTGTACATTAGCGTGCCCTTTGCAGATATCCGATGCGCTCTACTGGAGCTTGCCTTGCAGTTAATGGCGCATAGGCGTGAATGACGTCACTTACGAATAGCTGCCAAATGACGTCATCGGCGAGGTTCCAATAATCTCCCACAATGCAGCACGATACCAAAATGGCAGCCTAAGCGCTCGGGACTAATCGATGTCTTAAGGACAGTGCTGTGTTGTCGAGCTGTAGGAAGAGTGGAAACGAAATTTTGGCCAACCGTAGCGAGTGTCCGAACATCTGAGAAACCCCGATCGTCCGATCTGTTACCGCTAAAAGTGCAGTTTTGGGTAGCGAAGAGGTGAATTTTACCGGATTCCCCATTTTTGCGGTAGGATCGGGAAAAATAGTGATGGCAGCCATTTTGCGTTTCCTCCGGTTTTCCTCTCTTTCCTGCCAGGATCAAAAGCAACGATTGATTCATCAAGCGTAAGGCTTTACCTTTAAAAAAAAAAAAGGAAAATTCGGTGGACAGGGTTGGTTTCAAAACGTTATCGGAATAACAACGAAGACTTCCCCCCATAAAACATGGCGTTGGATCCGGCAGAATGCAGCATTAAAGTTGTATGCCGCTTTCGGCCGCTCAATGACACCGAAGAGAAAACCGGCAGTAAATTTGTGGTGAAATTTCCGACGGGAACCGAGGAATGCATCAACATCGGGGTAAGTTTAGCGCTTAGACGTAACGATTGGGCAATGTGTCTGTTGGCGATTGGTGTGATGTGGCCGAAATTCACTCTGTAACCTTTAGGTCCGTCTTGATGATAATACCGATTTGTTGATAAAAATTGTACGCGCGTGGCGATCGGTCAGCTGCTAGGTTTTACTAATCGCCACTGCAGCTGCAAACATCGATATCCGATGATTGAAGGACGACAGAAATGTAGAAATGGTTTGCAACAACATTAGTGTAACATGCCGCATGTTTCGATGTGGGGTGAGCTATTTATTAGTACTGCGACCTCGATGAGGAATGCGCACTGGGAGCTTAAAGGTGTACTGTATGACATGTTTATTTGTTAAAAAGTACAAAAAATAAAAATTCACGTGTGCCAGTCATAACGCATATTAGGCGTAGTATTTTTAAAACGATCATAGCAATGTGCAATTTGTGTGCTCACTAGCGTGACTCCTAATGCGTATGCGTCTCATCGTGGAAATTTATGTTGAGAAATCGTTCCTACTTGCCAAATCAGTTTAGTTTTTGTCATGACTGTTTCCGTACTGTACTTTAGCCAAACTCCATAAAATTCATGCCCCCGACGAACCTCGTTTCCTGACCGGTGCGATTCGAGCCAAGTCACCTGACCTATCTATAATATCAGACTCACAGAAAACGACAGCATAAAAATAGTAACACCAGTGTAGTCAATACTACGCAGTAGTGTTATACTAGGGCCAACACCTCGCCGATGTAATTGAACAAGTACGAAAAAATATACTTTCGTGTAATTTAGTATGTAGTTTGCTTACGTTAGTGTCAACTCTTTTCTAAATTCGACCAAGCACTAACAAGCTAGTCTAGCTGTTGAAATGGTAACATGTAGCTTCTTTGCGTTAGGGTCATTACATCCCCCCACCCCCGCCTTTTTTTTCTCAAAATTTCAGGAATATTGTGCGTACTTGCTCGTCAGTACGTTTGCATAGGGCTAGTGAAAAATGAACATTCCCCAAGTAGTAAGCTTTTTTCCAATTTTTAACGCATGCACATCGATGCTAAGCTTAAACGGGGTAATCTTAGTTTTGCTTATTAATGGTTTCCAATCACGGATTTACCAGTGAAAAAGATTTTCTTGGAGCCTAATAGCGCGTCACACGTTTTAGTTTTGGATTCGTCTAGCTAGTTGCTTCGTATTTTGCGAGCGTTTGTTAGTCGGGCGTGGATCGATGAGCTGAGCGAGGCTGAAGCCAGGACGTTGCTGTTTGGGGCACACCCAGCCTCCCTCCTAGACAGACTGACTGTCGGCCACCAGTCATGCTCAGTGACGCACTGGAAGCAAGATGAAGTATGTGCGTGTAGCTGATGGGACAAAGTCCTGCTGTCAAATGCTCGTCATGCGCGATGCGCATGTTTTAAATAGTAATAAAATACGTGTGGCCTTGGGTCCTTGCTTCTTAGCAAGGGAATTAGAGTCTACCCAATTGTGAGTTGGAGGGGGGGGGGGAGCTGGGAAAGGGGCGATTCTGGAATTTTCCTAACTTTGGGGTTATCTATTTTTTATTTTCAACTCCCCCTTTTATTTTTTTGGGAGGGGGGAAATCAAAGGAACCCGTGGACCAAATTATTTCAGGGGGAAAAAAGCAGTGTTGTGAATCTTGACATATTTCTTAATCTTTTTTAAAAACCAGTCTTATTTTTGCCTTGAAATGTGTCAAATTTTGCGTACATTTAAGAGTGGCAGCCCCTTCTTGAAAACTTGTATAGCCTATACGAAAACGTGTACAGTAGCCTGCAATAGTCTGAAGAGGCACGGGGGGAGGGGGGAGAGGCAGTCAAGTATTTTTTTCCAGTGGAGCCAACGTTGTCATTTGCTAACCATGACAAGTTAGCAGCAATAATGACATAATGTGGTTGGAAGAACTTTATTTTTTTTTAAATAATTATTTTTGTATTATCCTAATATCTGTCTATAGGACTTCTTGACTCGTGTCCTCCATGATTTCCTCTTTCCTCAGTAACCAGGTTTTATGGTTACGTAATATTCCCGAACCCCGGATTTTTGCGATCACATATTCACACCCCTTCAACCGTACATCATGACTGGTCCCTTAAGAGTTGAGTAGACGTGATGTCACACATCGGATTATAACGGCTTTGTTGTCTAGATGCTAGTTGTATTTGTGGAATTTGGTAAGTGACACTTGTGGTCTTGAATGACGTTCCCAATAAGTATAATCAAAAGTAACCATAACATTTATGGTTACTTGAGGTATAAGCTGGTATTCCCTATGGCAATTCTTCACATAAGACCATTAGAGCGTTTTGTGTGGTGCTGGTGGCACTTTGGCTCCACTCTTGCTGTGTGGCCTGTAGTTTGTCGATGTGTGTTTTATGTGATTTGCTCCATTCAATTTGGCGGTTGAAGACGGATAAGCTTAAGACCAACACTTGTATTACCTTCTACACTTTAGTCAAATGCCTCGTTGGATTCTCTGTCGGGTCTTGACGCTTGTGCCCGACTACTACCTTCTAGGGATGGCATGACACAAAAATTTTTTTCCCCAAGGGCCCTGTATATTCATCAGTGGTACGTTTTCAATTTCATGGAGCTTAATTGCAATGGATTACAAATTTCTCAGATGTCTGTCCCATCCAGAATTCGATCGAATCAGTGTCTCAGCTCTGTCCCACATCATTTCATGCTGGTTTTCCATGCAATGGACTGCTATGCCGTTATCCTTCTTCTTGTTCCTCACATTCCCTATATGTTGGCCAGACCCAGACCCAGAAATCTCAAGATGAGAGGGCTCTAGGAAAAGTGGCAAACACAGAGAAGGAGTTTATAGAGTGCCATGCAAGGACTGCGATGCCGTATACATTGGCGAGACGAGAAAAGGTGTTCGGACACGGCTTGGCCAACATATAGGGAATGTGAGGAACAAGAAGAAGGATAACGGCATAGCAGTCCATTGCATGAAATGATGTGGGACAGAGCTGAGACACTGATTCGATCGAATTCTGGATGGGACAGACATCTGAGAGAAATTTGGAATCCACTGAGAAAACAACTGAATGCAAAATGGAAACTGAGGGGTTGGGAACGGCCTACTGAAGACGTGAGGCTTGGCAATGACGAAGGGCCTTCTAAATTCGGGAGGCTACGCGAAGCGGCGATTTCAAACTCGGATGGCGATCGTGTTCACAACGAAGGATGTAAACAGAAGATAAACTTACCTTCCAAGAGCCTGAAGAAGTCTGCAGGCTGCAGTCGAAAATTAGCTAGATAAGGAACTATCTGGAGTGTGGAAGTAAGCGCAATATGGAGAATTTCCACTCTGTTGGAAGTAAATAGCCAAGTGAGAAAAACAAAGCCTTTTTCTCAGTTTGTAATGAGAAGGTAGCACGTGACAGTTCCAACGCTCTAAGTTTTACAACGACCAACTTAAAATCTAACTGAGACGATGAATGTACTGAAACCATAACTAGGAATACAAGTAAAAATGCTCATATTGGTGCGCAGAACGTTTTGGATAATCTCAACAGTTGGAACCCATGCAAAACCAGAAACTGAAGTTGCATGTATGAAATTTAAACTTTTAGTCGTCGTTTATTATTATTATTATTATCGGTCTCGGATCGAATCGGTTTACCCTTCATCGGTATCGCTTCGGTAAAAAGTCGTATCGGCCGATCCCTAGTATTTTTACTGGCCTTGAAGGAACGCAGGTTTTGGAAACTTGTTTGAAAATAAAGAAAACCTCCATATCCGTAACATTTCTTGTCTTAACTTCTGAAACGAAGAACTGTAGCTTGGGAATCAAGTCCATCGGAAAGCTAATAAAAAATCCTTATAAAATTTACCAACAAGAAGGGAAAATACGACTTGTTGATTATTGGAAAGTGATTTTTTTTTGGGGCATCCTGCTCATTTTTATTTGGCACGCTTATATTTTGGGTACTTGTGTAACGTGCAGCGTTTCTGGTTTATGACGACTCGACTTCCCGTTCATGCTTTCATGTGATTTTTGTTGAGGTTTATACATCGCACACGCAATGTTGAATCACGTGAGAAAGTGAGCGGAAGTGATGTTGTAGTACTACTGTGCTGAATCTCGTAAAACAGTGTGACAGCAACATGCACGGACTGAGAACGAAACGTGGCTGTTATAGGACAAGCAGGAATTTACCTTACTTTCCCATCCTAAGCTCTGATTGTTTCCTTTGGTGAAGATAAAACTCTTAACACAAAACCCACAAGGGTGAAAGAACCCACCAAGTTTCAGCCAATCAAGTAGTGATATCAGAACCAAAATGGCTGCTACCAAGTTGCTACATTAGTTGCCAAGCTAATCCACCGAGTATTAGATCAAAGGTTAAATCAAAACCCTGACCATTGCTACTATCGGTAGCAGTGGTAAAGTTTTTGATAAAACGTGCGTAATAGTCGGTAGGATGAGCTTGGCAACTAATGTAGCAACTTGGTGGGAGCCATTTTGGCTCTGATATCACT
>JAHWFP010237562.1:15633-48561 GCA_023313725.1 Lithobius niger
GGGTTCTTTCACCCATGGGGGGTTGTGTGAGAGATAACACCTTTTGTAGTTTTTTGTGGGGGGGGGGGGCATCCTATTTTAGCTACTGCCCAGTTATCTACTATCTGGGCACGTTTGGTCGTAAAATATTGAATACGAACGGAGATAATTTTTTTTTTAGTTTTGCTGATTTGCATTCAACCATCAACAATAAGTAGCGCGGGCTGCATATTTTTTTTAAAAGCTTAGTGGCCCGAAGCCATGAGCCTTACTTAGTACAAACAAGTAACGCGTCCATTTTATCGACAATGATGTGTTGCCGATTATTTCTGGCAGTCCGTTTGCATTGTTATTTGTTAACACTAATTACAAGTAGCCTAATACGTATTTTGATCACCGGTGGCGTTTTTCCAACATACGGAAAAATAGCATTAGAAATTATTGCAATCTTTTTAGTTTAAATGCCTCCCCAAACGTCAAACCATAAAAGGCACGTATTAGAGTTAACCCTTAAAGTGCAGGTGACGAGTATACTCGCCAAAAACACAAGCACAGCTTTGAGTCTTAAAAATAGAGTCCAAAGTATGCACGAGATGGCCAACAATGGAGAAACGACAACAATACTAGGTTCCCTCAACAAGCCGACTCGGACGGCCGTGGCCGAGTTGGTAGAGGCGTGTGCCTGAAGTTAAAGAGCTCCTCCAGGTTGCTAATTCGAGTTACCCCTACTTTTGTGGAGATAGAAAATTAATTCAGCAGTTAAAGGGTTAACAAAGAATTTTTACAAACACGTCTTAACCCTTAAAGTGCGGGCGACATACATTATAAGGATGGCGTACTGGCGGGAAATTTGATGCTTACCCAGCCGAAGTCAGATGGAGTACTGGCAGCAAGACACGTAAAGATGCTGGTACGCCCCAATATATGTATTAGAAGGGTGGTGTACCAGCATGACGCGTAAAAACGCTGCGACCAGTAAGCCCCCATTTTATGTGTTGTAAGGGTGGCGTACTGGCAGCAAGACACTTACAAACATGCTGTCAGTAATCTCCCAGTATATGTATTGTGAGGGTGGTGCACTGGTAGCATGACGTGCAAAAATTCTGCTGCCAGTAAGGTTTTGTTTATGGACCGCGCACAACGCCTAGAGAGGACGCGTGGCACGGCGTTTGAAAGGAATTTTGCTATTTACCCGCGTCCGCCTGTTTGTTTACGCCAAAAGCTCACGCGGGAAGGCAGAGAGAATTGTTCGTCCCGCGCGCGGTCCCTCGATCTGTTTAAGTTAAAAAAAAGCCGCGCACCGCATACGCGGGCTGCGGGATCCAGGTCTGTTGAGTTGCATTCTGGGATAGGAAAATGGCGGACCACGTACCGTCGCTTACGAGTGGCCACTTCGCTGCTTTCCTTGATGCGAAAGCCTGCACGCAATTTAATAATTGGAACGTGTTTGTTCTAATAAAACAACCACCAAACTTCTCGTGCTGTTGTATTGTGTGGCTTGCGCCACGTTGTGTGATTCGCGTAACGTCGTGTATTGTCGAGTGAGCATCGCGTTTCCCTTTAAGCTTCCGCTCAAAATGGCCATAAACAGAAACGCGATTTGGAGCTCGCGGGCCGCGGATTCAACAGCCAACACGCGGCTGGGCGAACTGTTTGTTTTTCTACACCGCGTAAGCTTTCGGCGTCCGCTTAGGCGTAGGGTTTTCTCCATGAACGCAGCCTAAGCCCCCATTACAATGTAGCCTACTGTATGATTGGTGTACTGGCAGCAAGACTCTTAAAAAAATGCTGCTGCCAGTAATCCCAATATCGTATACTGTAAGAGTGAAGTACTGGTAATAAACTCGATTATATGTACTGTAAGAGTGGTGGGCTGGCAGTAAGAAACTTAAAAATGCTGCTGCCAGTGCATCACTGTTATTGTCCATTACATGTAGGCTAATGGGGATACTAGCAGCAGCATTTTTGAATGTCTTGCTGCCAATACACCACTATTACAGTTCATTATGAGGCTTACTGGCACCAGAGTCTTTAAGTCTCATGCCACCAGCATATTTTGTACTGGTAGTAGCCACTACATTAAAACGTTTGTGTGATAGTTCCATCTTGTGCGAGGAAACGGTAGGCCTACCAAAAGTTAGAATTGGAAATTTTTGATTCTGTCATAAAATTGGTTGAAATGCCGTAAGAACGTAACTAAAAAAGCTTTCGCCATTTGGTCGGTCGAATTAGGTATTGGAAAACAAAATGTTAAGTCCCGAATAATATGTAGAGTAAAGAGTCAGTGTTAGGGTCCCTTTAATAATAGCAAGTTACCTTAAATGTTTTTGTAAGGCAAAATGCCGTTGAAGGGAAGTAACTAATTTTTTTTCTTCTTCGTCTTGTATGGTGATTCGTGGATGAGCAGTTGCAGAGCTCCACCTAGTTTCCTGAACAAGTTGATTTGGTCGATGACTGGAAAGTAGCCCTCTATAGTGCCAATCCAGGTACAGTCAACACTTAATTGGCTGGTAGTCCTCAAAAAACCACGCCATTTTCTAATCGCCGTTTCGTTCGTTCGCCAATACATCTTATAAAACAAAACATTCAATTATGGACTTCCTCTTGTGTGGTTTCAGTTTACAGTTATTACAACCTACACATTTGTGCCACTCCTATCCAATGTCTTATGCCACTCACCATTTGGCCAAAACGCAACTCTCCAACAGAGAATGGCACTCAAATAGACATATCTCTGGAACCCTATAAGCTAGAGACGAACAGTTTGCGGCGATATATTCAGATTTATCAGGGCTAGCCTATACAAAGCTTTTTCTGCAATGATACTGGGTCCAAAAAATACAATTTCGTGAATACATAAATTTGAAAAACCATGCATTGTGAATGGCGAGTGCTTTCAAGGTCTGGCAAAATGGCAACTACTACTGGATTGACATATAAGAGGGTTCAATTTTGTGCGTTGTAAAATAAATAAGTGTTGCAGAATCCATTACTGTGTAAAGAATGAATATGCTCGCCCTTTTTCATTACTACCGTGCCAAACATGAACATGCTCCCCCTCTTTTGCTGTTGCCGTGAAAAGAATGAACGTGTGTGCCGTAATTCATAAATTAGCTGTGTTTGGATTGGTTGTCGCAGTGACTGCTGTTTACCGACCCTCGCCAATGGTTTGGCACGAGCGAATTATAACTACAGATAGAAAATAATTCAAAGAAAATCACAGTTTTATCATGTAAAACAGTATCACATCGCAGTTGCTATTAAAATTAGGGAATCTGCCACCCTACTAAGTGTATGGTCGAGAGGCATTGTTTGCACGATAGCGAAGGCTTTTCCTTCCGAGTTGATATCTAGATGAATAACGTCGTAAGACCACTTCGTAGCCATGATGTTAGCTCTGTGCACTCAGCTCGGCACTCATTAGTTGTCAATAGTGTGACCTGTCAAGAGCATATTGTCATCAGAATGTCCTTTAAACAGCAGTAGAGTAGACTTGTGTATCATTACACTTTTTGCAATGTACTTGTAGACTCTATGGAATTCTGTGACTCGTTGCGTTTGTTCGACGTCACTTTTTCATTTTGGCCATTTAATTCTATACCAGTTTTAATGTGAGCTCAACCATGTAAAGATGTGTAGCTGGACAAACCCAGAATTACTGATTTTACAACTCTTCTGTGGGTATGGCTCAATGGTAGGAATTTTGATCTTTGGTCTTGAAGGACAAAGGTTATGAGTTCACGTCTCTGCTTGTGCAGTCTGATTAAGTACAAAAGGCAACCTGTGTTGCATCTGCCGTTGGACGCGCACCCAGTGTTAGCCCAAGCATCAGAAGGAGAGAGGAACAATTTTGCTAGGTAAATTCTATCCGATATACCGAGGATCTCTTACATGCCACAATCGACATGAGCATGTGCATGAGCCATCACAGGGTCCTTCTCTTCCTTCTCTTCCAAAGGGGATTGAGGTTGGACTCGAACCCAGGACCTCCTGTACATGAGACAGTTATGCCTAGCCATTAGGCCACCTTGCCTCATTAGGCTTGCATCTGTAAGCTACAAGATTGGGACGTGATAACCTATTTGCCTTGTATTAAATTAGTAACCAACGTAAAAAAAAAAAAAATCGTGGCTTTGTAAAGTATTATAATCAAGGTCAGCGTTTACAGGATAGATGAGCATTTCATTATCACTTTTTCTCAAATTAAACGAATCTGTTTGGACTGTTCTAGAACAGACAGGCGTGCCTGTGAGTCAGATGGGGGTCTTTTCCTTCCACCATGTTTAGTATTTGGGCTATCGGCTACAAATAGCCTCCTTTTGTATATGTTATCTCTGTGATTACTGCAATTCTACCGAACTCTGATATCTGGTGTGAAGTGTGGGACTGACGCACTGATTGATCGTGTAGCACAATGCATCATTCAGATGACCTGCTGAAAACTGAATTCCACATTTGATTAATGAGGGGTTGCAGCGTTCACAGTTGAAAACTAAAACTTAACGCTATCACGATTCACGTTCACCATTATCCAGAAGCTGAACGTGTGTTTTATTGGCTAGTTGCCCTCTCTTCATGCACTTCTAATTTCACTAATATTAAGTTATTGCTTGAATTTGGAAACACCTGAACTTTGGAGGAAATTGTGCATTTTGCACGTTGGTCACCTCAGGTGGAAAGCGGTGTATGATATCGTGGCACTGTCATTTTCAAGAATCCTGATATTTAGCCTAGATAAAATTTAAACACAACAATCTTTGTTTCCTCCCAAGGAACGTTTGACACAATATTCGCAAGATTTTTAAACTAGATGCAATTCCCAAAATTGTTATCCCAAGATTAATTTTGTTTCCAAAATTTGTTATCACAAGATTTGTTCTGGGAGTAAATAAAAATGTCTAGGGAACGTGCAAAGTCATAATGTTGACGGTGTATGTGTAACCTACCTTAATTCTGAATCAAATTCCAAAATGAGAGAAACGCGGACCGAATCCGAATTAATTTTCTTACTCCTGGTGTGACGAGCCTGAGGGAAACCAAATTAGTTCCTATTTTATTAACCGTGTCCCAGACCACACCACTGTTGCTTAATTAACGGATTCATCCTTAGCCTAACGCTTTCTTCATGGCCACCAGCACCTAAATAGTTAATTTTTTTTTTTAATTAACAGGCACTAGCGGGCATAAACTCCCCTCGAAACTTGAAAGTGCACACTTTTTTATATGAGGTGCATATTTCATAAATAAATAATGAACAAAACACGATTGCCACCTGGCGTTGGCATATTGCTAATTCGGAATTTAACCCACATTGCGTCTGAGTTCGATAGAAGTGAAGCGAAGTGGATTCGACCTACCTATGAATCCGGATTAGTTTAACTCTTAGCTTTGATATGATCCACAACTCCCAGTTCTGAATGTATGCGGGGTAAAGATGTAACTGGAAACTGGGTGTAATTTTACACCATTAGTTACTGTCCCTTCAATAGGCTATTGTTTTGTGGAGGCCAATTTAACTGGGAAAACTAAGGTGTTGTCAGCTTCGCTATTTGCAACTGAAAAACCAACAGCCAAGGATCCAGTGGTTTTATTCGGCTGGGGAAGACCACAACAACCCTTGGAGTAGGGGGAACTTATGAGAAATATCAATATTTGGAAAACCGTGTATCAGTCCGTTACTGAAATTGAGTGAATGGTAAGTGAAGTCATTAGACCTGCTAGCATATTTAAATTGAAAAGCAATCCGTGTTAATGAATTCCAATTATGATTAAGTTTGTACTAACTTTATTCTACTGTTTTTGAACACCACTAAAACAAAGAATTACGTAGTGTTAAAAATTAGCAGCGAACTATGTCGGGTAAAAAGTCATTGACAGCGGGACAGTAGAGCTGACCTGTAGATGTTGAATACTGACATCATATAAGTCATGGATGACACTGTCACAAATGTGGTGCCATGATTTCAATAGACCGCAACTATTGTCAACAATTGATGAATGTCACAAGCAAATCTCGAGTGTAAACGATACGACATACTGCTCTGCTACTTGAGTGATACGGCAGGTTCATGATTAAATTTCTACAAAAGCTACGTTTTTTTCTCCCGTGTGTAATATACCAGGAGCGGCAAAAAAAGAGGGACCTTATGGTCCTACGAAAGTTGCCATGGTAATAATTATTACCCTATTCTAAGTTCCACTCCGTTCTGCATCGCAGCCAATTGTGGACTATTTTTTGGTATCACGCGGTTTTGACCCATAAATAGGTGAGAAAAGTATCGCTTATTCTACAATTAATCCAGGCATGCATATACTTAGCTTCAACCTTCATAAATGTGAATTGTGTGGTACTCCCCATTTTGTCCATTACCTCCACGTATGTAGAAACAATTTTTGCAGTTGTGCTGCTACTTAATGCTTAAATATTGTTTGCATTCGGTTTTACTCTCCATTCAGCTAAAGTAGCTAGCAACAATACCGCTCGGAGAGCCGTTGTAATTCTGAAAGCAACGCACCAAACCGCTTGTGTAGGTAGCCTAATATGGTTCCCGAAATATGACAATTTAAGCATCGGAGTTTGTTAATCAGTTACCATTTTGGGTAGTTGGTCTAAAATCCAAGTCGCCAACTGCAGAATTTTGGCGAGTGGCGATTGAGTCGCGACCCCACGTGGCCAATTGTGGGCTATTTTTTGGGATCACACGGTTTTAACCCATAAATAGGTGAGAAAAGTATCACTAATCCAGGCATGCATATACTTCACATATACGCATATACGCCAATCTTCACGAATGGGAATTGTACGGTACTCGCTATTTTGTGCATTATCTCCTCGCTATGTGGGAATAATTTTAGCAGTTGTGCTGCTACTTTTGTTTAAATATTGTTTGCATTAATCTAACTCTCCAATCAGCTAAAGTAGCTAGCAACAGTATCGCACACTTGGTTGGAGAGCCCATGTAATTCGGGTAGCAACACCGCAAATCGCTTGTTTCTAGGTGATACGGTTCCCGAAATATATGACAATTTAAACATCGGGGTTTGTTAGTCAGAACTTGCCATTTTGGGGAGTGGTGACCAACATTGGTGAAGGTTGCAAGCGCGCAACAGCGTTGAACGAACTTGATGCGAAGAAGGAGAGGGCTTCTAAGCAAAAGCCTACTATGCCGCTTTGCGCCCAGTTCACACCCGTGCCGGAAAGTTGACGTCTTTTAGCGTTGCTTTGGTAAATAAATAATTTCAGGCGATGTTGAATCAACTGGTCTGGGACTGGGAAACGAACCCCACAGCTTCTCTTCTCGACGACCTTGTGAAAAGGGATGGAATATAAAGCGATAGTTGTGGATGGATGTATCCATTTACAAGCTCCTGAGTAAATTGATGTTGTTAGAATTGTTCTTGATTTATTGAGGTCCTTTTTTGGTAAAGGGAAACATTCAATGCGAAATGGTGGAAACAAGGTTGGCACTAAGTATGTGAATGCCTGGATTAATCGTATAAAAAGTGATAACTTTTGTCACCTATTTATTGGGTTAAAACCGTGCGATCCCAGAAAATAGTCCACAATTGGCGGGATGGGGTTGCGACTCAGTCGCAACTCGCCAAAATTCTGCAGCTGGCGACTTGGTTTTTAGACGTTACTTGCCATTGCCAAAATGGTGACTAATTAGCAAACTCCGATGCTTAAATTGTCATATTTCGGGTACCGTTTTGCCTGTAGCTTGTTCAACATTGTTTTCAGAAAACTGACTGCATGACGCCACGTTTCCTTCCACTACGAGTGCAAAAAACACGCAAATATCCTACTTGTAGACTCTTTAACAGTAACTGCAGCGTATACAATGTGATAACCATGTTTTAGCTGTAATAATAGTAAGAAACGTGGCATCATACAGTCAGTTTCCTGCAAACACAATGTGGAATAAACTATAGAAACAATCATTGGTTTGTGGTGTTGCTTCCAGAATAACATGCGTACACGTTCGTTGGATGTGGGGGTGACCATGCTGAAACTCGCTTCCCATTCCGTTGCATTTTAGAAGGTCTTCTGCGAGAGAAGCTGTGGGTTTCGTGTCTCGGCTCCACACCAGTTGACTAAACTTCGCCAGAGTCTTGTGTTATAAAGTATTGCAACGAGTATCAACTGGTATTGAGCCAGGAAGCGAGACACACAACTTCTACCTCAGTCGGCCTTGACTTGAAACTTAAGGTCATTTTAATGCTTCTGCATGCCAAAACGAATGTGCTTGGGTCAATCACAATAACAGTGATATTTTTCGTGCGCTTATTTATTAGATAAATGCTTACACAGCAACTAATTTTTAAATTCGGCTTTCAGTGAAAGAACTTACGATCACTCATTTACTTCGGTCGTAATCCAGAATGAGAGCTGGAACATGGGGTATGATAACCCTTTCATGCTCAAATTAATTCGGGTTATTTTTTTTAAGTCCTATGGTCAGCCACAGGATTCGAGCCGACATTCACTTGGTTTGGAGACGAGGGCGCCAACCACTGGGCTGTTGCTGCTCGCTTTGCTCGAGGTTCCTGGGGAACCTCCACAAAGCTTGCAGTGCGAGTTGGGACTTAGTTTTTACTCCATCTTGTATTGCCCTTTGCCATTTGGCTACTGCGGGGATGAAAAGGTTAATACGGACACTCCCTCCAGGATCATAACACTCCTCTGAAGTTCATGCCAATAAGTAATAAAAAAGAAATTAAATAAAAATTCTATTTAAATTAATAAATAAAATTGACATAATTCATGATCCCTGGTGAATGAGAAGAGTACCGAAGCCTATACATTAAGTAGGCCAAGCACTTATCCAGAACAAACACGTATGGAATTGATCGTGGCTTACCTTGGGCAGATGGTTGCTCGTTGAAACTAATCAATAATACAGTACTACCCGTGGAAGTCGCTAGAACTCCCGAGATTCGGATCATCTTGAACTTGAACTTCAATGGTTTCAAATGGACCCAAATGGTTTCCAGTTAAAATTATTTTATATTGGTATTGTCAATTATGATGAAAATAGCTTGGCCGTAGTCGTCATTTCGTTTGAAATCTGGAATTAGGGCATAGGCATGATTCAACATGTCTGCCTGCAAGCCTTTCGAATATCAATCCAGCAGCAATCTCAGTTGGCCTTATCATCACATAGATAGATAGACACTATGTCATCTTACACGATGCGATTTTTTTTCTTATGTATGCATTTATTGCAGTGTATAATTTTCATACCCTAGCGTTACTGCAGGAGCAATGTTGTGCAGCGCAGCTCGTGTATGTATCCTAGTCCAACGCTGCAATTGTTTGTCTGTTCGCCATTTGGGGAATGAAAACGAACAGTTACAAACCGTGAATTTTAGCCCTAATCGCTAACACGACAGCCAACAGTGGGCCAAGTTGTTGTGATTTTCCAAACTTTCCTCCCTCGCCCTTGGGAAAAATAATTCCATTTTTATATTTGGCCTTCCTTGATACCTAAAGATTGCTTGGTAAATTTTCATTAACGCCAGTGATACAGGTCTAATCAGCCTAATAATCACTTAAATATAGGCCTATATCACAAATATAGGCCAATAGCACAAATATACACCTAATCACACAATATAGGCCTACATCACACAAATATAGTATAGCCTAGGTCCAGTAGAGAGCCAACTTCGCTCCCCATCAGCTTTCCCCAGTCAGACGTTTCTTATAAATTATTTTCGATTGTGGGCAATGATTTGCAGGGACGACGCTAGAATCACGTTACTGGGGAGGCGGCAGTGGGGCAGCAATTTCAGCCAGGGGTGGACGAACCGAAAAATTCTCCTTTTGCGGTCCCCCCCCCAAATAAAATAAAAGAATAAAAGTAAAAATAACAATTTTGCAATTCTTTCTCACACCCAACGTTCATAACTATTTTTTCCACACCATTTTTTTTGGAATAGTTTTAAATTCAGCTAGAAAAAAGATGATTTTACAACTCTCATAGTAACAACTAGGCTCCATTGATGTGACCTGACCTTAAGTTCGTCCTGTCGCTGTGAAAGAAACTAACATAGTCTTCGTAAATAACCAGAATTTTCTTAGTTTATACTTTTGATTTGATCTTATCTGATGGTGGGGGGGCGCCAGGGAGGCGGCCAAAATTTTAGGGGGGCGAGTGCCCCCCCCCCCCCTCGCGTCATCCCTGAAGGTTTTATCATATGACTGCTTAGGAGCTTTTTAATTGTTTGATTGATATGAGGTTTTGCGGCGAGTACACGGAGGATGTCGAGAGCTTCCAATCCAAAGTTCTGTGAGGTTTTCACGTGGGCTACCTTATGTAGGGCGACGTGACGTATTTCTGGCTCTGCAGGTGTGAAGTTGTAGTAATCATTGTGTAACACACCAGCCTATAAGTTAATTAGGCTACGTTACTTAGCTTGCTATGGGACCATGCACGGGTGCAGAGTGTGTAGATACCCTGGCCTACAGGGACGGGAGTAGCTCTGGGGAGACCAGTGTTCCGAGATTTTGACCGGTTTTCCTCGAGCTTCTTGATCAAATGCGGGGAAAGGAGAGCCTTTTCCTGGAACGACTTTGCCTCTGACGTCAGAGTGACGTTACATATTTCTGGATCTGCAGGTGTGAAGTTCTAATAATTGTTAAACCATTCTGACAATAGTTTTATTATGAGCGCCATTTGAAGAACGAAGTTTAATAATACCAAAAAAAAAAGTCTCCAATTTAGCCTAGAGGTTCACGGGATCAAAGTGTAGGAGCCCAGACCGTGAAATGGCTAATGGAAGGGTGTTAATGAATGTGTCTGTGGAGAACATCTTCTTTCTCCTTAGGGCATGAAGAAATGCATTAGACTTTCATTTGAAAGTGACAGCCAACCCCTTTTCGCCATACTCACTTATTATTCAAAGGTTGCTGTGGAAAAAAATGAAGGATCAAGGTATGGTCCTACACAATTGACGCAATTCAGCGAGTCCTTTGTAGGTGTACAAATTTGCAGCAGCTCGCCTCATGCAGGGTTTGAGGTGCAGGTCATGAAATGTTTTCTGGAGAGATGGAAATATTTCCAGGACAACCTGTAAAAGTTGGAAAAGCAACCCAAATAGTGAAACTTTGCAAGTTTTGCAACAAGCTAGACTAGTTTCTCCGTTCCAGCCTACTTGGGTGCGAATGGCTGTTCTGTGGTTCTGTAGCTGCACCATGTGAACTTCACGTGTGCTCTAATGATTCTGGTATTCACATTTTTCTTGGCCGAATTTTTTTTTTCATTTCAATTAGTCAAATCACAGTGTTGTTTCTGTAAGTCGTGGCCAGCTTAACATTAAAAAAGAAAATTGGAGAATCCGTTTCGCAGAAACTAAAACCGATTAAGCATTTTCTGCGAGAAGGGAATCAAAACCCCAAACAATAAATTGTAAGCAGAAATCCCGCCATTGAACGGCTGTGATATGAAAAACGAGCCAAGTTTCCACTCATCAGACATACAGCACAACTTTAAAACTTGGCGCATTGCTATGTTTTTTGTTTTTTTTTACTTGAATGGCTCTGCTATGTCTTTTTTTTTCCGAATAGATATGTATACAGTGAATTTTGTTGAATCACTGCTGACTGTGGGCTACACTCGAAACTCTAGCTTTTAGTGTGGCGTATGACACAGTATTATTTGTGAACCCTTCCTGATGTTACGCGATTGCAGAAAATAAAACTGAGTTTATTTTCTACGAAAAGGGAATTCTCGTTTTGCAGAATCCCGTTTCGCCGAATCAAAATATTCTTTAAATATTTAACAAGAAGACAAGATGCATTCCTAATTGGGACGAATTTGTGATCAGTGGAGGTTTCTGATGTTCCGTGTTTAGCCGCAGTCAGTGAGGCGTGCAATTTGAACAACAACAAAAAATATTCTTCGAAACGTGAACTGTTTTGCAGGAAAATATTAATCCGTTTCATTTTCTGTGAGACGGGTTTCTACGAAACGGGACAGAACATGGCCTCTGGGTTTTTTGTGCGGCGATTGGTATTAGTCGTTGCGGAAAAATCTGAGATTACATCAGGGTGGTGAAAGCCAGATGTTGGTGCACCAAGGAAGCATTTCAGAACGGCACAGCTGTAGTTTTGCCGCGCTCCCAGCCAAAGCCATGGCGCCAGAAGGAGAGAGGGTCAATTTTGCTAGGTAATTCCAATCGGAAATTCCTAGGTTCTTTTACATGCCACAGTCGACATGAGCACGAGGCATCACAGGGGGCTCTTCTCTTCCCGAAAATGCGTGGAGTGGCTAAGGCCAGGATCGAACCACGGACCGCTTGCACACGCAGTGGTCATGCTAACCATTAGGCTACCTTGCCCCATGACACAGTTGTAGTGTAGAAATGTTGCAAATGCAAGCGGGCAGACACGTCCTAGCCTAAAAGATTTGGACTAAGACCCGTCAACCGCACTTCAACCCACCATGAACCAATAAATACATATGCAAACTTGTTTAGAGTCGGACTGGCGCGGAAAGGGCGCATGTGCCATTTGGAGGAATTGACAGGGGCCCCATGGGTTTACCATGAACTTATTTATAGGCTACGTAAAAAACGGGACAGAAATGGCTGAGTCGTAGGACTCCAGCCTTTGGTTTCAAAGGTCGTGGGGTCGATTTCCTACTCAGGCAGTCTGGCATTTAAGTCCAAAAGGCAACATAAATAGGTTTGCATCCGTATTTATTTATACGTCTGATAGTAATGTACCCTCCGACCACCGCTAGTTGGTCGGGAAATGCTGTAAACGTCCAATGCAAAAGTCCGTAAGTAAGTCCCGGAACGACTGTCATTTCTGTTGTGTACATTTTTTTTAAACTTCTATTTTTTGGGTGGATTTTCATAATTTTTTTTCTTCGCGGGGGGGGGGGGGGGGGTGGAAACACAAGTGAAAAAAAGAGAGAGAAAAGGAAGGAAGTGTCCATCTGTGCCTGTAAGGAAGAGCCACTAGATATCCCGAAACCAATCCGAAGTAGGGCACTTACTTTTCTACTGGGAGGGAAAGAAATAGAAGAAGACGGGCTTTATTTAAAACACAATTAAAACAAAATACATTGATAGTAGGTTGAAGACCAAGGTCTTTTACGAGCCCAGTACAAAAATAAATTGCATAAATGACTACAATGAAATAATAAAAAATACATACATAATAGTTAATTGCACAATAGTGAGATCACACACAGGCGAATGTTTAAAATTAAAGAAAATTATACAATAAATAAATTACACAATAAAATAATCACACACTGGAAAATGTCAAAAATTGGGAAAAATATAAAACTATGCAAAGCACAGAAAAAAAAAACGCAAAACAACTAAAAAATGACGTTAAATAATGTAAAGAAATTCTAAATACAGAATAAAAAGAAAAGGAGAAAAATGGAAGTTTAATTTTCAGTTCAGTAATGTGGCATTGGTAAGGCAGTGTTTAAAATAATTTTTTTTAAACTGTGGGCACTTGGGTTCAGGAATATGTCAGGAGGAATGGCAGAAATGAAAGAAAGTCACCAAAGGGGCACCAGAAGTGTGGGCAGCCAAAAGGTGCCTGTGCCATGGCACAATGGCCAGTCCGAACCTGCTTATTTACGTTGCCTTTTGGACTTGAATTTCAGACTGCCTGAGCGGGAATTGAACCCACGACCTTTTAAGACCAAGGCTGTAGTCCTTCCGCTCAGCCATACTGACGGCCACACTATAGGTCGTGTGAGTATATATGGCTGAGCGGTAGACTACGATTTTTGTTTTCAAAGGTCGTGGGTTCAATTCCCGCTCTGGCAGTCTGACATAAAAGTCCAAAAGGCAACATCTGTATTTATTTATTTATCACTTTTCGAGTTCTTCTGTCCAGTTTATTAACCCGCCATGAGCAGCACTATTGAAGATTGTCGGGTTGAGATGGGATTTGATCCTGTGACCCGTAGCTTGAAGACCATGATGCCGTGCTTAGCACACTGTCCTAAGGTTCCCAGGAAACCTTCGTGAGGAATCTTCTCTTGTTACTGGACTCAGAAAATTATTTTCATTCTTGTGTGATGCGTTCGTGGTGGTCAAGGGGTTTCGCCAGTAAGACGTTGGTAGTGGCAAAAAAATTGTTCAGAGAACCGATTTTGGATCTAATCGCCATTGTTTCTATGGAATCTCATTAGAGTAAAACGTGTGATCAGTGTTATACACTAAATTTCGTTGTATATAAAACCGCTTGAATCAGTCCGATCTCCATGCTGATCCGCAAACCTGTTCCCGAAAGGTGACTAATTTTCATCATGATTCCGACATCCAGGCGGTGTTACTACTGCAAATTCGTTTAAAATGTAGGTTGTGGCATTGCCTGTTTTTCGTGACTAACTCCGCGTAATTGTTTCGAAAAACGCCCAGACCATATAGACCTCCGTGCTACCCACCTAATGGCGATCTCCAATTTTCAGCACGATTCTGATTCTAACGGGGATGGTCTGCTCTGCTTAGCACTAAGTGTAATAGTGACTGAATTGAGAACAGTTTTGTCACGAAGGATATTTTTCGTTCATTTCATTAACTCGAGTGCTTTTTTGTCTGTGGAAGTCTTTAAATTGCATGCGGTACAAGACCTGAGAGTACCCCCCCCCCCCCCAATGACGCGATCCTTCTTAGTGGATAGCGAAGATTATTTCAATATTTCCATTTTTACTGATTTTCAGAAAATGCTGCTGTTTCCTAAAATTCCTAAAATATGGCTGCATTTTCTTTATAAGTGACCCATTTAAAGTGTTCGTCCATGCCTTGCTAATAACTAAATAACTAACAACTGAATTTCTAGCGGTAATTATTGCCAACATGGAAAGACAGACACGAATTTCTTGAAAAAATTCTTGAAAAAAGTAAAATCAAGAAGGACACGCCTGTTGGGAAAGGTTTCAAAAAATAAAAGTACTTATAATACAGCTCCATATTCTTTTGATCACGGCTCCCGTTTGAACTTGATGTTTTCTGTTGTTTTCTCATTTTGTAGTTTAGGCTCTCTATAGTTTGTCACCACATTATGTTTGCGGGAAACTGACTGTATAACGCCACGTTTCATAGCATTACAATTGCAAAAACTTGTGGATTTCACACTTGTAGACTCTAAAGATACTTGTAGTTACTGTAAAGAGCCTACCAGTAGAATATTACGTAGTTTCTCCACTCGTAGTGGAAGGAAACGTGGCCTCGTACAGTCAGTTTCCTGCAAACATAATGTGGGACAAACTATAGTACCGGTATTAAGATGTGATGAGCGTAGCCTGGTCATTGATAATAAAGAATCTTCGTCGGGATACGTTACAAGGATAGCACTGAATGGGACAACCCCCTCCCCCCCCCCACCCCCCAATTCCGGTGATGGGTTTGGGCGGAATCTTGGAAAATTTAACCACTTAACTTTTTTGATTTTTTTCCTTAAAAAGAAAAAAAAAACATTTCAGCCAAAAAATATCATCAGAATAAAAAAACAATCAGAATTATTTTGCTCACACTTGCAGCCATTTTGCGGCAAAAATAGTACTAAAATTGGTAAATCTCAGTTCTTTTATTTATTTTTTTTTTTTATAAAATGGTGTATGTAACAGATTTTAATTGATCTTTTTCGTGTTGAAGAGAGTTAAAAAAGACCTGTTATTTTAATAAACAAAGAGTAAATTATTATTTGCAGTTTAACTATCGTGACAACCTTTAGCCTGGCTTCTTTATCTGTGTCCTGGTAGTGTGACTCACCGACTCTATTATCTAAGAGCAGATTAAAATCTAGTTTCTAGACCACGGCTTCTTTTATAATTTTGTGGATCTCCCTCGTGATGCGGATGTTTTTTTTAACTGCATCCAGACGCTGGCTTTCAACCTAACTGGGTTAAAAATTCAAGGTTAAAAATTATGGTCTGTTGGTTATTGGCCAATCCCCATTACTAATCTTGTCAGTGCCATTAGGTAGGCATGGTGGAGTGGAGTGGAAGGATATATTTTGCAGAGAAGTTGAGCTTTAATATTCTCCAAGGCAGAAAGTTTTTAATCTAACCCCCGCAGGGTAAAAACTTGTCAATGAAGAAATCTGGCAACCGCAATTAGGGCCCACTCTACCATTTACAATCGTTGTAGGCTAGGTTTGGAGATTACGGTGCAGAGAAAAACCATTCTTGGAAAGTTTTTGCCAGTTTTGTAGGCACAATGGCCTCTCGAGCAGCATTCATGTGCTTTTGTGAAGCATGGAGCGTGAAGGGACTGGCTCATTATGATGTTCAAGGAGTTGTGACCTGACTTTCAGGACAAGTTGATCAGCGAATAATATCATTAGTCTGTCCGCCGGCTATTGTGCAAAACGCTCTTCTAATTATACTGGTTGAGTGTTTTGTGATATATTTTATAGAATATCTGTGCTGAAATGGATTTTGATGTACGTTTGGGCTATCTATCACGCTTACTTGTGTGTAGATTGATTGGTGATTGTAGATGCATTTAGATTAGCCATTGAATTCCGAAGGCCCTTCAGTCGTCAAACTGATGGGGCATCAGCTGAATAAAAAGTTTAACAGCTAAATAAGATCCCCCAAATGAGGTTAGATTTTTCAGACTGAGGCGCAAATAATGAAGGAGTTCACACGTCCTTCCCCGTTACATCCGTCCTCTGTGTTGGGTGACAATATTGGGCTGTTCTGACCCTCTTGATGCATTGGCCCTTGCCGTTTATTGATTTTAATACAACTGTTTGACTTTGCATGAAAATGGAGCACAGATCCATAGCCCTAAAACGTCATAAAATTGAGTGTTTTTTTTATTGTAACACTTATCACACACACACAAATGCAACGTATTATGCAGTGAATCGGCGGAATCTCCCCTTGACTAAATTCTCAAACCGGAATACTCAGTCTTAGCAGATGTTATTAGAAAAAAAATTAGACTGTGCATTACGACTGGGACCAGAAACTGGTTGTCTTTCTTGAGCAAACTGTTTAACTAGTTTGAATCATATTTGTTGTTATTTTTTTTTAAGTTTATTTGCTGATTGTAGTAACACCGGTATTTTATCGATGAATTTATGCACCGCGGTCCACCCCATGAAAACCGGGACACCACCCAATATAACAATGGATCCTGGTCCTTGTCACATACTTAGCCTCAATTTACATACAGTTTAGCCTTCAAACCTTTTCTGTGATGTTCCGAAACCGAAAGTCCCTTTAATGACTGTCTCATTACTTATTGTGATGTAAATCTTATATCAGTACTCGGCGCCTCTCGAAAATTCATGGAAAAAGTTGTAAATTTAAGCCTTAGCCTAAACAGATTCTAACTAACCATGGCCTACGTGATTTAGTGGCATCCTCGATTGTTAGAGATTAGAAAGTTAACAAGATACCACAGCTTACCACTTCTAAGCCTAAGCGGGGCCTGGCATTAGTTGTTGCTACTATTACCTCTGCTAATGCTTTGTGCCTTCGTCAGGCATTAGCAGAGATGTTCGTAGCCCGGAGTACCACCAGGACCCCGCATCGGCTTTGAAGTGGTAAGATAACGATATGTGTTAACTTTGTAATCTTTGGTAGCGTCTACTACAGCAATGACAGACATTTCTTAACAAAATAAAGCAAAACAATGGTTACTACCCTTTCTTGTTTCCACGATTGTTAAAACGATGCAGTATAAATCTCGTATTCCATGGTTGCGACAATACTTAACAACGGGCAACAATAGTTGCAAACGTATCGTTCACATGTTATTATTCACAGTTGTAGAATCCTTACTGTAAGTTTCTCATCCGTTTTGAAGCTCTCAGTCCTTCTTAAGTACAACGGGATCGCGACGAGGAGTGCTGGGATCCACGGCGGAGGGCTGGAATCCTGGATCCCAGCACTTCACGTAGATCCCAGCCCCCATTTCCGTTAAATGAAAAGTAGAAGAAAACAAATGTGATAAACTTACTGAAATAAATAAATAAAAAAAAAACAGATAATAAAAAACAACGTTCAACATTTCACGTTACTCACAACCGCTGCTTTACAAACGTTGGTTGGGCACCATTAAATGACAAAAAGGAATAAAGCAACCGGATATAATCAAATAAATGGAAAAAATTTTCAAAACAACACCACCCCAAACTTAAAAAAAAAATCGTTCAAGAATTCATGTTAATTAAAACATTGCAACCACTTTCAAAATTAAACGTTGCTCTTTTCGTTGCGTGTAGCATTGCATCTTAAACGAATATTAGCACTGCCTGCCGGCAGTGCTCATTAGAGTTGTTTGCGCATGAGAATTTTCAAAAACCGGACAGGCGGCGTAGAGGCCCCAGAATGCAATGCTGCAACATGTAACAGTGGGGCAACAATAGGTGAGGTGCACAACATCGGATTGTAGCTCACTCGAACAAGTTGCAATGATGCTCGGGCACGGGGAAAGTATCATTGTCGTGGTGAGTTACCAATGTCTGCCACAGATAGGTTGTCGAGAACCAAAATAAAATGTTCTTGGTTTTCGCTTAAATCTTTCAGTTTTAAACGGCGAAGTCTATAATTTTGAGGCCTTGAAAGCCTCAAAATTGGGCGGCCGACATGACTGAATGTGGGTTTCGGGAAGCAAGTTGAATTGTTTTCGCGATTGTTTGCCATAATGCTGCATCTTCTTGCTGCAATGCAGAATCAACTACCGATCTTTTTTTTTTTTTGATAAAAATATAGCTTATAAAAGTGCACATGTAAAACAATAAAACACGACGTTTCGGGGATAATTTGCAACCCGTTATCAAGTGTGGATATCCGCACTTGATAACGGGGTGCAAATTATCCCTGAAACGTCGTGTTTATTGTTTTACATGTGCACTTTTATAGGCTATATTTTTATCAAAAACTCTTCCGGTGCTGGTATTACTTCACCCATCGATCTGACAGAGTAACTCTAGAAACACGGTAGTAGGTTGCCATCAAATAACAAACGTGGGATAAAGCTAGGACGCAGTCTGAAAAGAAATAAGCATTTCTAATGTTCCGTTTTTTCGCAAACAAAATTGGCTGGACAGTGGACATACCATACACATGGTAGACCAGTCTGTAGCAATTACAACAAAACTGAAGCGAAAAAAACCAACAAATTAAGTGAACAAAAAAACGGCTTCGCCATTTAGAAAAAAACAGCTTGTATTCCATACTTCACAGCTGTAAATGTACACGAATAAAAACGGATTAGAGTTCACTCGAACGCAACGAACCATAATTTGAAATCCAATCCAAGTAAAAACAGTCCTTGTTCCCGGGAATTGGAGTTCAAATTATAGTTTGTTGCGTTCTCCGTTTTTATTCGTGTAAATTTACAGCTGTGAATATGGAATAATGCTGTAAAGCTTTATTATTTTCTGTTCATTTAATTTTACACAAACTTTCGTCTGGCTAAACCCAACAATGTACGTCGGACTGATGGCTTCAAAACTATATGAGAAGAAGGATATCTCCTGCTTTCCTCATGCTGGAATCCAACAATGGCTTGGACGCCCTCGACATTGTTAGATCCCAGCACTCGGAGGAAAGCGGGCGATATCCTCCTACTCACCCATTTTGAAGCCGTCAGTCCGACGTACATTGTTGAGCGCAAGTTGGCACATTAGCACTGCTGTAGATCACTGCTTATTAAGAGTTCGTATGCGCATGAGAATTTTCTGAAAATGCAGGTGGCGGCTAACAATGCTGCAACAATAGTGCAACAAAGAGGGGAGGCACACCATATCGGAGTAGAGATGCAACGATCCTTGGGTGCAGGGAAAATAACATTATCGGCAAATATTATAAAACATTAATGGTACATTCCTGCCGTTGGCATTCCTGTATGGTTCAGTTTGCAACAGTTCAGATGCCTCTCGTGAGAAACGATTTTGCTGTATTACAGGGTGGTGTTCTACCGTGAAAACCGGGAAAATTCAAGGAATTTATCAAGTCTGGAAAAGTCAGCAGATGTGCTAATAAGATTCACGGAATTTCAAAATTTTTTCGAAAGTCTTTTTCTTCTATAAGGATTATCTAATTCATTTTAACTTTTTACTTCTAAAACCTTCACTTTATGTCAGTTAAAATTATCATGTTTTTGTTGTTGTTTCATACTCATAAAGCAAAACTCCTTAGGCCCAAGTAATATGGGTCGTAAGTGCGTAATTCTAGTTTTGGTCAGATCACGGGATTCCTACTTTTTACCAATCCTAGTTACGGCAGTGCAGTTTTTTATTGTGATTTGAGTGAAATTTAGAAGAAGAATTTTTTTTTGAAATTCTGTAGTGCTTCTTTAGACCGAAAATAAAAATCAGGGGAAAATGTCAGTATTGGTCTGGAAAACCTGGAAAAATCATGGAATTTCATCCAGAGGTTTTGAACGCCACCATGTATTAACTGTAACCTATACAAATGTTGCGAAATCACGTGACTCAGTCGTAATATTTCTACGATTACAATATTGGCTCGCAAATAAGCTGCACCCAGAAAAAAGCCCTTACCAAAACCAAAAGTAGACACATGCCAAATGTATTCTGCACAATTCACGGTCTGTGAAACTGTTGGTATAAGCACCTAATGTTGTAACTAAACATAAGTCCTGGTAAGATAGTAGTGAGCAGCATTTTTCTTATCCTTTTGGAGGCCATGTATGTTTAAAAATGGTGAGTTAATATTTTTCCTTTTTTAGAAATAACTTTAGAACGATTGTATCTATAGTGAGTGACTTGTGGTTTGCACCATTGGAAAGCTGGCAAAAAACGGTTAAAATGGTGTATTTGAATGTCAAAATGGGGCAAAATTTAGCAAAATTATAGTCATGTCCGCATACAAGCCGCAGGAACAAAAATTGGGGAAAAAATTGAATGTCAACTCAACATCGAACGAATGCTCGATGTTAACAAGAGTCTACAACATCGACTTCGCAATGCATTAATCGAAAATCGAACAACACTAAGTACCGTTGATGTTTTAGTAGGCAACATCGGAACAAGTTTAATAATAATAATAGCTGACGAAGTACGTTGACGTTTCGCCATTGTCTGAAACCATCGTGTTGATCGAGGAAAATTGATATTTTCCTCTCTTTTCTTGGTTTTTTCTTTATCGAAATTGCCTTGTTTTCTATAATACTTGTGTTTACTCTCAGACCTTGAACAATAAGCGATTTGAAACAAACGCTTTGCACTGTAATGAGCCTTTGTAGATAAAATCTCTGTAGTCTGTGTTTAGCCGCTGCCTGTCACTTCACATTTCAACCTTTTTTTAAAGCAGTAATGATTCGTGGCAGTACTCATTGTGGATGTGTTGTGTGGGGATGGGGTAACTTTGTATTTTTCTCCTAAAAAAGGAGAAAAAAAAGCAATTTTGACATTAGTTGGCCGAAAAGACGCGCAATTTTCTGGGTAGAGAGTGGAAGGGCGAAGAAGTTGGTGCTTGCTGGCGGGATAACCGTCTCTTCACGTACACGTTACTGCATTGTATTTCTTTTGTAGCGTATGTTACAGTAATGTGATGTACTCTTAGAGTATTATAATTAAAATAGCGGAGTCGCTCGCTTAGCTCGCTCATTCCGCGTCGTCTCGCTCCCCTCCCCCCCCTGTCTCGATGGCCGTTGCGTTCCGGGCGCAGCTAATATCTCAGCGGGCCTTGGCTGCAACTCTTATAATTTGCCGTTCCGTCGGTAGATGGCATTGTATGTCCTGCTTGCTGCTGGCTGCGTTGCGATGGCTGCGTGCGGATCTTGTGTAATTATATATATAGATTTAATTTAATTTCGAAAGTTCATGAAAACTTGAATTGCAACCGCGAGTAGCAATGTTCTAGTTTTCATTTTAACTTTTTTGAACTATTGGTCGGTGCAGTTAACTTTGATGGCCTTTGCCTGGTTGAATGATATCAATACCTTCGAAGGCTGACTCTTTTTCAAATTTGGCTTCGTCTTTTATACCAGTTTTGGATGATATCACAACTTTCATAAGGCTATGAACGTACAACAGGTAACACCGGCTTCACTGTATTTTTTTTTTCTGGATGAACTTTCTATTTGTACATTTTCACGTTGATAATTTTTAGATTCCCAAGTAGCATTGATCAGGTGGCCATTGGTTGGCCCAATGTCACAACACCAACTTTTAAACATTGGTCCAATGTTGGCATCCAATGGCCATCATTAGCCCATCATTATTTTGTCACATTGGTTAATGGCTGAGCCAACGTATCGGCCCTATGTTGACAATATTTGTTCCCCTATGTTGTGCCAATGTCACAGCGCCAACTTTTTAAACATTGGTGCTGTGGTGGCATCTGATGGTTGGCCCAACATCATTTTGTCACATTGGCCAATGGCCTACCCAACGTATTGGCCTTACATTGGCAAAATTTGTGTTCCTATATTGTGCCAACATCACAGCGCCAACTTTTTAAACATTGGTCCAATGGTGGCATCCAACTTTACTTTGTCATATTGTCCAATGGCTGAGCCAATGTATAGATAGAACGTTGGGCCATGTTTATCACCCGATCCTGTTGATACTACTGAGCCTACGTTGGGCCAATGAAGTCAAAGTGGTTGGTGTGACTCCATCATGCCAACATTGGGGGACCATTGTCCATCAACACCTAAATAAAAATTTATCTGAAAAAAAAACCAGATGCTTACTGGGCAGGATTAAACCCTGTACCGCTCGCACTAGAGCTGACGATGTTATCCACTACACCACCTGAACTGCTTGTAAGTCTCAGCTTAGGCAGTGTATAAAATGCGAAAAATGCTGGGAGAGTCGAATTTTTCATCGTAAAAATATTACGAAGTTGCAAGTTTTATGAAAATATAAAAGTAATGGTGTAATTTGATACCTACAGATTATAAAAAAGATTTTATAATTACACGAAAGAAAGTTCCAATTTGAGGCATGTCCGTATGTACAGTACGTTCGCCCATTGGGGAGTTCCAAAGTATTGGTGGCACCTGTAAATACTTTGTTGGTCCAATGAGGGGATGCAAACTAGGCAGATGAGATATGAGGGTTTAACTTTAGGCCATTGTTGGTGATGGTGAGCCAACATTGCACCAACATTAATCCAATGTGTGTAAACCAATGATAACGAGTTGCCAACGTCGCCAGTGGTTGGATGGCCTAACGATTGAATGTTACTTGGTTTCCCATTGCCCAGTTAGCTGGTATAGCAGCCAGTTGAAGCGGTTTGGTTTATTGTACATGCGTGTTTAACATGCTTTAGTTTCTTCAATCCCATTTTTGCGCAATGGCTAACAAACGCTGATTTTCATTCGCTATGCTCACTCAATCAGCGCATACCTCTTTATTGGCTGCTCCCGAGTTGAACGTTAATCTACACAATGAAGCTAGTATTGCTCACTCAATCAGTGCATCCCCTTCAGTTGTTTTGTTTATCCGTGCACCTTATCCCTACATTTTCCGCAACGTACAAAGATTTCGGCTGCATTGAGATTTTTCCTGTAGTTGCTTACATTTAATGGACACGTGTAACTTAGGACTGTGAACGTACAAAAGTTCACACTGCCTTACCTTCCTCTCTACCATTTTTCTATAAGCTATATTATGTCTATAAATAATTAGCCGTTACGTCAGCCAAATTGACAATTTTTTGATTTGCTTTCTTCTTTCACATTTTGTCATGCAGAAACACTGAAGTTCACTGTTTTTCAAGTCCTTCCTGTCGCTGTGAAAGAAACTAACGTAGTTTTCTTAATACGTTACCAGAATTTTCTTAGTTTATGCGTTAAAGGATCTTATTTTGATCTGATAGTGGGGGTGGGGGGGGGATTTAGGGGGGCGAGCGCTCCCCTTTAGCGTCGTCCCTGTTTTAGGGGCTACGGTATAGCTGAAAATATAGAATCGAGTCTAAATTTTTTTATTAACTTATTACTGTGCTCATAAAAATATAATAAAAAATATATTCGTGGTGATTTTGGTTGCCCTAAAGGTGTTGCCATTTTCATCATTCTTTTAGATTTTACAAGGAATACCACTTTGTGCACTACAGTACAGGTGCTATTGATTAGTTGTTCCGTAGTGGTTGGCGACCTGCCATATCTACAATTTGTCAATTTCCATGCTTGATGCATTCGTATCTAGTTGTCAATACTAAGAAAATGAAAATGTTTCTAACAGAGCATTTTTCATAAACTAACAACGAATTCTATTTTTACGTTCAGTTTTCTGTCACCAGGACGTAAATTTCTATGACCCACAATGACTGCCAATTTTTAATGGTTCTTTCTGCACTCTGAAGGTTTTCATGTAGATGCAGAAATCCTCCTGCCCCTCCCCTACTGGTGAAAGTTTTGGCAGTATAGTGATTAAATGATTAAAGTATGTTTTTCCTGCAGGTAAAGTTGGCCGGTGAACGTAAAAATCTGTAAATGATGGTCCAAGCCGACAGGCAAACGGGTAATTTCCAGTACCGTACCTCAATGCTTTCAGTTAGTATTGGACGAAAAGATAACGTTTGTTATTTCTACTATCCTCTGTATTTGGTTCTAATTCTAAGGAGTGACAGTTAGGGATAGTCCAATATTGGTATCGGTATAATTGGCATTATCTGTATTGGACCACTGCAAGGCTTCCGATACAGATATTCGTTACGCCAAGAAACGCAACTGTTTTCCCTGCAAAACCTGACACCAAGCGAGGCAAAAGCACAACCAGTTTGTAATGAAAATGTAACATGTGATGGTTCCAAAGTTCCGAAGTTTTGGGACGACCAGCTTAAAATCTAACTAGAAGATGAATCTATTGAAGCCGTAAGTAAGAATAAGAGTAAAAATGTTGTTAGAACAACATTTAATTAAGCAGTTACAACCCACGCAAAAGCAGAAAATGAAGTTGCATTTGTATGGAAATTAAATTTTTAGTCCAGCTTTTTGTTTTAATTATCGGTATCGACATCGAAGTTGGGATCGGATTGGTTTACTCTTCATCGGTATTGGATCGGCCGATCCTTAGTGAAAGTCTAGGAACCTGCTATCCCTGCTACCACCTTCGCATGGTCGCGATTGGTTAACCCTTTCAGGCCTGGAGCCATTCTAGCTAGCTGTTCACAAAGGATGCATTGCGCGCATGCACGCGTCCAGTTAGATGACCTTGACCTGCATCCCTCTCACCACTTGATAACAGCCCACACAACCCATGTGAGAGTCTTATATAAGATCCTTTAAGATCTTCTAAATCCTTTAAGTTCTTACAGGAAGAACAACACTTGTAAGATCCTGTAGGATCCTGTATGATTTTGGATCATATAGGATCTTGCACCTGATCTTACGCAAGATCGTGTATCTTGCAGATCCTGCAGGATCCTACAAGATCTTACTTGTGTGCAAGATCCTATAGGATCTTGGTACAAGATCTTGCAGGATCCTACAGAATCTTGTACCAAGATCTTGTACGACATCTTTAAGAACTTAAAAATGGTACTATCACCGATAGAAAGCAGACGAATTCTGAGAACATCTAGCGCTTTGTAGTATTATCTAGCTGTTGCTTGCACCAAGTGAAGGAATGCATAACGGCATTTCTTTTAACGAAACAAACAAGCTACAACATCCTCAATTATTGAGTGAAAATTTGGTTCGTCTTCTTGCACCTGGGATCAAGCTACAAAGGCTAACAATATCACTGCCGCTAGAGCGCCATGATATTTTCGTTTGCATTTCAATCGGTGATAGTGCCACTTTAAAGGATCTTACAAGTTCTTATATAAGTTGCTTACATGGAAAGACAATTTGTGTACTTTGTGTGAATATTTGCAATTTGTGAAGCACTAAATCTTTATCGTTACGGGAGATTGTTGTGTCTGTATTTGTCGGCTTAGATATATTTTGTGTGAGTGATTAAGTGTCCTTTTTATGTGTGTACTAGCCTAGTAGTAACCTGGGGTTTTGTTTTGTTGTTTCCCAGTTTTTGGCCCTGGGGGGGGGGGGGGGGGCCCAGAAAATTCTTACTGAATAAATTTTATCGCGAAAATTTCGTACAGATTTTTCAAATTTCCATGGACTTTCACTAGTTAAGCTATAATGTTTTGTGCATTCTACTTGGTTGTGCTTAGCACGGCTCTACAGGTAATTCAGGGTTCGTGCGAGTCTTTGAAAACCTGGAAATATCCTAGAAAGAAATTAGGAAATTCCATGTCTGGAAAAGTGCTTGAAAATCTTGAAAAACAATATATGTCATCAGTAGGGTGATGAACGGAAAGTAGCCTAGACGAAGTGACTGAAATACACTGAAAAAATTCGGCTAAAAGAATAGTAGATTGTGTTGCCTTACCTTATTCTTCCTTTGTTAGGGCATGAAAAGTTTTGAAATTTAGGCTCTGACTTGTATTTGTGTATAATGGTTAGATACAGCAGTAAGATTTCACCTGGACTAAACAGTATAGCAACACTGCAGTTTCTGAAACCTTACAGGATAGTTTGTGTTCCTTTGCTGTTTTGACTTCGAATTAGTTAAACCTTACCTTAAGCGTCAAACGAATTCATTTTGCTTTTTAATTCATGCCACTTTGGCGTACCACGTAGTTTCGAATGACTTGTAATGTTTTATATTTTTATCAATTACGGTTTGGACAAACCAGTACGGAAATAAACTCTTTAATCTTCAGTCTACTCCTGCAGCAGGCGTTTGCTCGTTGGCATTGTTGCATAATATCAATGTTTAAAACAATTTAGAACAATCAGTCTGGTCATTTAGAGTTTCCTAATCCCTGAACCACTCAACCAATTAAAAGAGGCCTTATGGAAAGGGTACGTGTGCAGAGTAATACCTGTAAGATGAGCTAAGAACCTCAAACAGCTTTATAAAACGAATAGTTTGATCTGTAGAATGTGTAGCAGAAACGTGTTGTGCCAACAACAAGAAGCCGCCAAAAATCAAAATCACGATTCTAGGACAAGTCCAGATCTCCGATGTGGCAAATTGGAAATTATAATAAAAGTTGGTACACATGTTCACCAAGTCCGACAAAGGTTATATGCTAAATTTGAGTGGAAACTATTGAAAGACAGTGGAGAAATTAATCGTCGAAATTTGGGCTTTAACTTTACTATAAGAACCAAAATTTAACTATCCTGGTTTTCCCTTAAAATCTTTGTTTCAAACCATAGGGTGCCAAGGCTATAATTCTGAGGCCTTCTCAGTGCGGGCTTCGAGAGGCGTGTTGAATTGCGGCAGGCTGCTACATTCGCGTTGAGACTGGCCATAATTGCGACACAGAGGCTCGGCTTCTTTATAAAAGCCCAATTTTGGTGCCGACTTGAATAGAAACCCCCGCACACGAATTGGTGTGCGGATGGGTCCTCTTGATATGAGAATCAAAACAAGATGTAAATTCGACAACTCAACGGTTTCCGTTGAAAAGGAAATCTAAAGCCGTAACGAGACATTAAAATCTTGTGTCCCAAAACTTGGGGCGGGGGTTTGGGGTGAATATTTTTTTTCATGGATTTGAGCACCGCTCTTTTCAACAACAGCACACACAAGATCGTGCGTAAACTACCGTCATGGAAAGAAGAATCATCCGTAAATGATGTCATGGAAGGAGGGGGGGGGTGGAGTGTGACAAACTGACACGGTAGGGGGGCGGGCATCAAGTTTCTGAGTTGTGACGTTAATCATCAACTTTTTCTATTTTCATAACGGGATGCCGGAATTGTAACGACACGGAGTTGCGTTAACTACGGAATTTGTTGAAATTCTGACCCCTGTATTGGAACCGTAATTACAGTAGCTCCGGATTCTTGATTTGCTTTAAAAGTGTCTGAAATAAGCCGGAATTCTGATATCACGGATTTACTGTAACTCGATTTTGTTGATGATTAAATAACGTCGCTGCTGCGCTCGCTGCGGCTATGCATATACTGTAACATCAAAAACCCTGTTACTACAATACCGGATTGTTTCAGACACTTTTAAAGCAAATTACGAATCCGGAGTTACTGTAATTCCGGGTCCAACACAGGGGTCAGTATTTAAGAAAATTCTGGAGTTAACGTAACTCCGTGCCGGTACAATTCCGCACCCCCTTCATAACCAGTCTAAAAAAAAAAGACTTGCCACCGAATATTATTATTACCCTCTTCATTGGAGACCCAAAAGAGAGGAGGGGGTGACGTCTGTTATGGCATCTACTGAGCTTACAGCTAAAGAGACTAATCCGAAATTATTTTACAAATTTTCTTGCATTTTAAACTACTAGAAAGATATTCCAAAACTCGTATATTTTTTTTTTGCTGGGAAAATTATGTGCAGCGATGCTACAAAAATTACTTTTCTCAGTCTCAAAGTGTGTGCGGTTGCCAGTTCATTTATGGGGCTCGTTTCTCGCATTGCAAATAATATACACACAGTTTTACTCCAGCCCCTGTTCGGGATGAAGTATCAACAGAGTGATTAAGCAGCACAGTTTTAGTCTACTGTTGGCAACACGCATTATTGCGTACAGCTCACAACACTGCTGCTGACTATGCGCTTGTTAAGTGAAATATTGGCAAGAGGATAAACAGCAAATGGCATCCAACTCTATATTGGGAATGTGGAAGGTGGGCCCAGCAATTAGGACACAACGAAAAAAAAAAAACATCACCGACAGGTTATAAACAGAAGCCGAGGCAATTTTCAAACTACAAGCCTACGTACAGCTGAATTTATTTTTAAAGCTACAAACAAACCCTACGAATCAAGATTTCGTGGGATTGTAATAGGCCTAAATAATTCGTGATAGGCTAATTCAACTATGCTAACAGGCAGTTTCAGCATTTTGTTTCACCTGTATTAATGCGCTGACCTTGATGTCTGAATGACATCCTCACCCCCCCCCCCCCAAAAAAAAAAAATGGATATATATTAACAGACTAATAGGCAGTGCTTATTAGAGTTCATTTGTGCATGTACGAGAATTGTTAGAAAATGGACAGGTGGTGAAACAGAGGCTAAAAGTTGACGGGCAGCAGCTTAACACTGTCAAAATGTTAATAATAATGCACCATTGCTTGGGCGCAGGGTACGTAAGTCAAAATGTTACGATGCAATTAGTTATTAAAGACTACAGATGCAAACCTATTTACGTTGCCTTTTGGACTTATATGTCAGACTGCCTGAGCAGGGAATCGAACCCACAACCTTTGACACCAAAGGCCGAGATCCTACCGTTGAGCCATAGTGACACGGCCTAGTGTCAAAAAAAAAAGGCCTTGCAAGGAAACCCCCACACCCGCTGTTCAAAAGGTTTTTTTTTTTTTTTTGGTAGATTGCGATTTTTCCAAAACGTTATGTGACGAACCTTGCCCCAGACGCTATAACGGTTTTTTAAATATTTTCATAAGCCTACTGCAGTTTATGTTTCTTAGCTTTATTGTTGTTACCATAGCTTACTTGGCAAGTCTGTAGTTGCTTTCTTTATCAACTACTGTGTTTTACGTGAATCAATCTTGCTTTAAGAAGTAGATGTTTATTTGAATCTAATTATTTTCCAAGTTGTGATATGATAATGGTCATGTCTTATCTAAACATTTCATTCATGTGGATTTGTGAGTAAATGGGTCTAATGTGGCTTTTATGAGATCGTAGTTTTATACAATTTGACAGCGACTGAAGTTACAAACTGGACAACACCGGAGACTTCTCCGAAGAGCTCTCTAAAAAGAACGTGTCAATGCTCTGTCCTCGACAACAATAGTTGTAACAATGTAATGTTACCTAACAATGATTGGATGCATGCAGAATGAGCGCAAGTGCATGACAAGGTGGTTGAGGACTGAGAGCAGCTGTCATGCACTTGTTCTCATTTTTCATCCATCCCGTCATGCCCTTGCTCTCAATACGCAACCATCCCATCATGCATATGATCAGCTCTCAATGTTACTGAAAGAACCAAGTTCAAAATCTGGCAAGAATTAAAATGAAAATAAACAACAATGCTTGTTTATGCTATCGACGACACCATACCAGTCTGTATCTTTCCAGCAAACCCTAATTGATAAAGATACAAAACAGTAAAACAAGCTAATGTAAGTGGCACGAATTAGAAAACAAAAACGAACTCATTTGATGCTTAAGATAAGGTTTAACTGCTCCGAAGTCAAACCAGCAAAGGAACACACATAAACTTTCCTGTAAGGTTTCAGATACTGCAGTGTTGCTCTATAGTTTAGTTCATGTGAAACCTTACTGTTGTATCCAACCAACCCTTCCCAATGTCGGTCGCCATTCGCCATTTGGCGAGTGGAAATCGCCAGTTGGTGACTTGGAATTTAGCCTTACTCGCCAAAATGGCGACTAGCTGCAGAGCACGCCACTAAAAAAGGGGTATCTCTGGAACCGTATACGTTACAGACGAACGGTTTGCGGCGTTATGCTCAGATTTATAAGGGCTATATAACTGGAGTTGCTGCATTAATACTGGAGTTTAAGCAAATTGCACAATTTTGTTAATGCATAAATTAGAAAAAACCTTTCATCATACAAGACGTATTTGGTATGTGGCAAGTAAAAATTGTGAAATGGCGAGTGCTTTGTAAGGTCTACTGGCCAAGTGGCGACTGCTACTAGATTGACATTCGGAAGGGTTGTATCCAACCATTGAACACTTATATACGATCAAAGCCAGAGCCCAAATTAAAAAAAACTTTTAATGCCCTAAGAAAGTATAAGGCTACACATTTTACTACTTTCTTGGCTAAATTTGTCAGTGTTCATCAGTCATGTCGTCTACTTTCGATTTATCACCTTACTGGTCCAGAGCTGCTGGTTCGGCGTGTGTAGTATTGTGTTTGGATGCTGGTCTCGAAGGGGTTAAACCTTACTGTAAGCATCAAACGAGTTCGTTTTTATTTTCTAATCCTATACAACACAACATCAGTTTACAGAAAACGCGGTGCCCCTGAGCCAAAGATTGTATAGTTTAGTAGCCTATTCGGCCAAAAATTTAATTATTTGGTATTATGCCGAATAGGGATTTTGGCCGAAAAAAACATAATTTTGTATTTGGCAAAAGACTGATAGCTGCCGAATTATTATTAATAGCCTACAATTGTATGCAATTTTATAGAAAACTTTGTGGTAATTTTCTTCTAACATCCCTAAAAATTATGGGCGATGATTGCTTTAAGTTTAGAAGTGTAACATTACAGGTAGGCCTATTTCTATTGTGTTTGCTTCATTTAATGTAACAATTTGAAAATTGCTGTAAGATGTTTACTGTATATTGTTGAATTGCGTGTAGACAAATAAATTATAATATAGCACTGTTTTATTTATATTTACAGGGTAAAGTGTATATGTTTGACAAAGTATGCAAGCCCAACGCATCCCAAGAAAAAGTGTACAATGAAGCTGCCAAACCTATTGTTAAAGGTATGCTAGATTATAATTTAATGAGTGTTTATTATATTTTACCAAACTCTTTATTATTGCGTCGGCTTAGCCTACTCATTTTGTTTACAGTTGGAATAAGCAAGGTTTCAGGAGTTATTTACATTTTGATGGTGTAGTTTCGATACCTCTTACAGCTATAAATCCGATAAAACTGTGCTATTTTTGAAGCTCTTCAAGTTGGATAATAAGGGCGCGTTTATGCAGTGACTCGCCTTTGCATTCTCGCAGCTAGAACTCAATCGCGATGGCAAAGGTGACATTGCCATGGTAACAACGCTAAATGGATTAAATAAATCCGACATCGTTTGAGTAAATACTTAGTCTTATAATCCGTGCCAAAAATATAAGAATTCCTCATGACGAAACAATTTTCCCAAACGCTTTTGAACTCACGTTATTTGCTGTTTTCGTAGCGAGGTGGCAGACATAAAACCGCCGCCATGTTGGAATTTGAGGTGATTTCTAGCTTCTAGCTGCGAGAATGCAAACGCGAGTGGTTGCGTAAACGTGCCCTAAGAGTTTTATTTTCAAATGCTCATTCGTTGTCACTGTACCTATTCCTCTCCTACTTTCCAATTTAAAACTTGCATCCTTTTTTTTTGGAATCTGTCTAAAAACAATGAAATCCTTTAGGAAAGTTTATAGCGAAATGTTTGCCCTCTAGGCCTGCCACATTACCGATTTTATGACTTGTTTATCCACAACAACCCAATTACTCAGGTCTTATGAAGCTATTTAAAAATAAAAAGATAGCCTATCAATTAACTGCAAATTTGGATAGCATCATTTAGGTGCAGCCCTCGTTTTCCCTTAAATTTATCCTATGCACATGGTTAGCTTAATTGCTACCCTTGTACTAGGATTCCAATGTTGTTTTCTTTTGTGGGGGAATTCGGAACACGTGTGAACCTCATGCGCCCAAGCAATTCTGGTCCAAATGTAATTTTGAGATAACATTACTTGGGCCTGTCTGTTGCCAGGCTGCAACATTGGCGGGGGTGGTAGAAATGATGTTGGCCTCACAAGTAGTGATTTTTAGCTTGTGCAAATTGAATTATAATGGTGTAAGGGTGCAAGTTCTACTACAGGGCGATTCCACCGTTACGTGTGTGACTTTTGTACACACATTTTTGACTTAGACGTATCATAGTAACCTCCACAAAGTTGAAATTTGGTATTTATTGCTATGTTGATGTTTTTTAGGATGTCCTCTTCACGTAAAAAACATAAAAAGGATTGTTTATAAATTTAGGCCCTCACAGCTCACTTTTTAAGTTTCGTTACGTGTGTGACCGCTTAATAATGGAAAACTCTAAACAAAACTGCCAATATCCCAATTTCTGTGAAGTTTATCATTCAAAATGAAATAACATGTAAGGATCATTAAAACTATACTTATTTCTTACCAAATCCAAAATGCTGTCATTTTGGCTTAAATATTTAGGGCTTAAACATTTTTAGGCAACTTTGTTACGTGTGTGACAAAGCCGTTACGTGTGTGACTGCTGTGAAAATAGCTCACTAACTCCATGGTAGGCTAA